>SCDS01000905.1:0-19415 GCA_004149465.1 Drosophila nigromelanica
GACAAGCAGTTCAGTAGAAGAGTGAGTAGTAGTAGTATTAGATAGATAGTTATCCCCTGGTTGGTAGGCAATGATATTGAGCTTGTTTGGCATGTATGTTAATTTTGTGTGTGTCTGGGATAAGAGAAGCAGTGTGCAGCAGTGAGTTGAGCGTGGCTTGGTATATTATTTTGGTCAAGCAGTTCAATAATAGAGTCAGTAGTAGTAGTAGTGGTGGTAGTATTAGATAGATAGGTATTTAGTTGGTATGAAGTTGTAGTAGTAGTAGAGATTCCCTGGCTGGTATGCAATGGTATTGAGGTTAAGAAGAGAATGATATATTTAAATGTTTGGTGATGACATGTTTTGATATGGTATGGAATGGTATGGGATGGAATGGGATAATGTGCTTATGTGTGTGGGGGATTCTTAGAGATTTGGTTAGAGAGAGTAGTTAGCAGCAGCAGCAGTAGTACTGGTAGTAGTCGCTGAAATATATATATTTTTTGTGTTGCGTGAGCGCTGCAACACAGAAAACTATAATTGAAAATAAAAACTGCAATTGTAGTTGGAATTGGACACATTTTGACATTGAAAGTTTCTGTATCTACGAATTAAATAAAGAGGGAAGAAAGAAGGGATTGAAGGAAGAAAAACCATCTCTTCTTTCCAATTAGAACAGATTATTCACTGCTATGGTGTTTTATGTGATGTTTATCGATATATATCGATCTTATCGGACTATTGTAGCAAAGCTTCAAAATGTATATACATATATTACTTGTCGCATTTTGCACACTTTGTTTTGCCTCGCCACTAGCGCGTAGTACAGTCCGCTGTGATAAAACTCTTTTCAGGGGTATAAAAGTGCACATTCATATGCATTCTTAGCACAACGGTACATTTCCGCGTTTTCAATTGTTTTCAGCCAATTTTTAGGAACGCGTTTTCTGTATATATTTGGGTAACATTTTTAACGGCTTCCAAAATACACGAACATATCTTTTCCTCCTACTAGTGAATAAAAATGTATTATAGTATGAAATAGCCCATATCCAAAATCCCTATTTTAATGCCTTCTTCAAATAGGCCTTGCCAGCAAGCGGCTTAGGAATCATCTCCGATAGCGTGAGATGAATATTTGCTTGGAATATTAGTTTTTGTATTTCAAGCCATGGATTTTTAGACGCCGAAATAAAGTATCTTTGATACACTATTAATGATTATCTGTGATGCATTTTGTACCTCCATGTTTATTTGAATCATGCTCTATGTACTTTTGTATTTTAGTTGTAATTTTTATATGAATCGTATGTACTATGTAAGTATTTATACAGAATTTGGTTTGTGCTTTCCTATTTAATATCGGGTTCGGCTTAAAATTTACAGCAACTAATTTTAATTACGACTACAAAATACAGTTCGATGTATGCACGAGCACTAAAAAACAATATATTGTTATTATTGTATAAGTATATGTGTATGTAAATAATAAATATTACAAAATGAGTTTTAATTGCATTTTCATTATTCTTATTATTATTTTAACTGTTTACGAGTGACTTTGTTTTTTGATAACATTTGCATTTCTTTTTTATTTAGTGCTCGTCAAAGTGTATCGTCATTTCAAATAAATTTAAATTTTAAATTTAAGCGCAGCGGTATTGGCTATTATTAGATTAAATATCTAAGACTCGTGTCAAATGCCTTTTAATTTCTATATATATTTTTTTTTTGCTTATTCATATTTGTATATTTCAATTACGAGTTTAGCAGAACATATATTGCCTTTTCATAAGTACATAATAATTAAAATAACACTCATTCATACGATCACTTGTACAATTCTCAACATATAGGTAATTTTTATATTTATGTACGTAAATTTGATATATAAATCTTAATCTATCTTATAAAATGCACATATAATTTAAAAGTTTTCGTAAAACTTGCATGTATAGTTTTTGGTTGAGTTTCCCTTAGTGAAGATTTTGGTTTGAATCATTATTCTACTTCTTATTGAGTAGATGCATTTTATGATTTAGCTACAACATTATTGTATGTATGTATTTGTGAACATATACTTGTTCGAAGGTTTATTATATTTGTAATCTTTATAATTAATAATAAATAGTATATTAGTTTTGGTTATGGTATCGTAAGCTGTCTCCCCAAAACATACTCCCCAATCGAGTTTTAAATGCATATAAACTAATTGTATGAGAATTGTTCTCGTTGAGTTGTGTTCACCGACAGTTAAATTAACCACTCCGTACACTCTGTTGTCAGATACTTAGCGTAACTCAATTGATCTTTGTTTCGCATTCGTTTTGATAAATATGCATTTGTATTTGTATAGACAGCAACATATGTGTCTTTGGAACACATTTTGACTCCAAATGCCGCTACCTCGGTTGCTCGATGATGATATTAACTGTTTCTACAGGTACTACACAAGGAAAATATCTGACGTTTCTGACTTTGTGCACGCACTTCCAGTTGGCGAGGCTGCGGAGACCAATGAGTTGGCTCTGGTTGCAGCAAGGGGTGACCGCAAATCCTGGTTAAGGGACGCTTGATTCTGGCCGCCCTCATAATAGTACGACGAATCTGCAATACAACTACTTTAAATTTTGTTCTTTTTCATTATTTATTGAGAATTACTTACTTATTAGCGCACTGCTAGTACCGTAACTGTATGATCCGTAAGTGCCACCATATTGAGTATAGGCAGGACTATAAGCGTAATCTGTGCTGGGCACTACTGAACCGCAGGCTAAAAATTTAAATGAATTCTTTTAACTTACAACAAAATACTATTGTATTTATATAGTAATGAAAACGAAAAGTTTACAAAGTTTACAACAAATGTAAATTAACCAAACACGTCCAAATAATATAGAAAAAATCTCAAAAGAATACAAATAATAACAAAACAATAAAAATAATTTGAAATAACAATGCAAAAAATACCTATATTTAAAACTATATATATTAGTTATAAAAAAATACATATTATTCATTTCTATAAGCCAATCAAGTTTTTGGTGCCTCCGTACATTTTGAATATTCATATTATTAAGACCCCAGAAAGAAATTCATTGAAGCTAAACCTAAAGTGCCACCACCAAGTGTTGTGCGAGTTTTACAATTTGAATTGTGCCGGCAGAGAACCAGTCATAAGCAACGAGTGCGAGCGATTTGAAAGAATTGGGAGACTTGAGACAACTTGCCTGCAGTGTAGTGGCTAAAACTGGGGAGCATTGTGGGCGTGGCATAAATAGCCGTACTATTGGTAGCAATATAATCGACATCAGACCGTCCGTCGATCGATGAGCTATTCGCATTAGACTGCAGGACTATTAGAGATGAGGTATTAGCGTTTGTTAGTGGGTTTACATCGCTCGACAGCTGTTGCTGTTGTTGCTGTTGCTGTTGGTGATCCTGTACTGATTCGGGCATAAGATGAGTTATAGGTATGTGTAGGTCCGCTTGGCTGATCCCACGATGCTTGCATATATCACTGCGGATACTCTTGCTGTTGGCATTTTCGTCCCTAGTCACATCAACAACCGAATCTTTAATATGCTGGCTAGCACTATTTACATTTTGATCGCCTTGTTCATTTCTTATAGTGTTCGAGGAAACCAAACTTGGCGAATTATTACAGTTTCCTGGGCTTGAATCACTTGTGCGTAACACCGCAGGACTATTGGTGTTATCCAAGCTGGTTATTGTTGCATAATTTCCATTTTCAATAGCAATTGCTGATTTAAATTATTAATAGTATACATTTAGTTGCGTTTGATTTCGAAATCTCAAATCTAAGACTATTACAAGTTGATGAAATAAAGTCGACATAAAACAGATCTACTTAAAAAGAAATTCTCATATCGAGTCTTACATACTTAATTACTGTTATTAAATGTTCACGAAGTGAAACTAGTATATTGGGTTTGTGCAATATCCGTCAAGCTGTCCGTCTGCCTGTCTGTCCGGATAAACGTAACTTTTTCCGGCGCTGTTGATGATATACTTGAAACTTTCTACCATATACTATATACCATATACTATATATTGGGGCGTGGCCAAAGAGTCTGCACATGCACATAAACATATGTATGTACATATGTACATTCAAGTATATGTATGTGAAGCTGAAAACCCATAATATTTGAAATCTCGAAGTTAAGCCGAAGCCGATAAACCGTGTGAAATTTTTTTGTGGTTTGATGGTCGAAAACAACACGCCACAATACGAAGGCGCCAAAGCGATTTTATTTCTAAAATCCCATAAACTACTTAGTATATAATTTAACTTTGTACGTATGTTGCACAAAAGAAACAAATAAGAAGGCTCTAGTCGGGAGCGCCCGACTAGGAGATACCTTGCAATCCATCGTTTCAAACATTTCAACCGACGTGCATTCATACATACAAACATACACAAATTCACACATACACACACAAATGCACGCCGCACGCACTTTACTCAGTGGCTGCGCTTTTGCCCCCACTATAGAGACAAAATTCTTGATTTACTTCTTAGCCAAAAGTATGATCGTTATGAAATTTGCAGGACTCAATAAGAGCATTGAAATGTACCTATGTACAAACGAAGGCGCCAGTTTGATTAGCGTTTTATACTCGCTCTCGAAGTTAAACTAGTTATTAGGTTTGTGCAATATCCGTCATGCTGTTCGTCTGTCCGGATGAACGCAACTTTTTTCGGCGCTATTGAAAATAGAGTCTTAAAACTTTGGATATATACTTGTAGTTATCTTTTTCCGACAAAGTATTAAGATTTTTGTGCCATGCCCTACTGCGAGGCTGGCAATTCGATAACATGTCGATACACCTCAAATCACAAATCGATAATCGGTGAATATTTCCCACAATTTTAAAGATAGTCACTAAATTTTGTATGAAGATAGTTGCTGATGTCCCCCAAAGATTGCGACCTTGACATCACGGCTACGCCAACTATAATGCTGCCCAGCGCCCCGCATAACAAATCGGAAATGCCTATATCTCCCTCAGTTTTTAAGTTAGCGTTACCAAATTTGGAAAGTAGATAACTGGTCACCTCCTTTAAAGATCAGTAAAATCTTCGGCCACGAGCCCCTCCCCCACCCGCTCCCAGTACCGCCCCCGCAAATCGCAAAAGTTGATATCTCCCACTGTTTTAAAGCTAAAGTCACCTACCACCGCACCACACAAATTATAGCGTTCTTACTTGTTTTTTGCTTTTTTTATATTTGGAAAATATCTGCTAATGGGATACGCGAACATATTGAAACAAATTTGGTGGCTCCAGCTCTTATAGTTTCGGATATGCTTAAGAAAAATCTCTTATGAAGTGTTTGCTGCTAATTTTCTTGTCAAATTTGTCAAGTTTTACCACGAGATTTCTTTAATAACTTCTGTGTTTCTTCACCCATTCGATTCCTTTTAATTACTGGATGTTTATAATTGTTAATTGTATATATATATGAAGGTTGAAATTAACCTCGGTCGCGCTTCCATGTTAAGGAGATTGCTTCGTTTTTAGGCAATATTTTTCAATCGCAGTTTTGGGTATTTTCTTACCTGTATAAAAGGGCGAGATGGTTTGTTCCTGATTATTTGCACTGAATTTCATATCTTGCAAATTTAAAGGTACTAGGGGCGTCAAAGAACTGCTGCCTATAGTTTTCGTTTTAAAAGAGGTGCCAATCAAATGCAGAATTAAAATAAAAATAATAAAAATTAAAAAATTTTAAAGTTCAAATATAAAAAAATAATATCTCTATTTCTTTACTGTAAGTCATTGGTGTCTAATAGTAACGAAAGTATATTTTTTCTATTTACTAACCTATTGAGGGTCCAATGGGCGTTGTGTACAGTGTGCTTTGGTTCTGCGATATCGAGGCAATGCTGTCGTACATCATGGACGTGTGGTTGCGAATACCCCTGCCTACACCCGCACATGATATGGTGCTCGTTGGATACCCATTTGGGGCTTCATAGTAGGCCGGCGTGCTGCTTCCAGTAGTGGTGTTAAAACTACCCAGCTCTGAGAGCAACTTATGCTCATCTTTGATACACCATTTTCCAGACCATATCTAAAAGAGTTTATGATTTAGAAAACAATTTAAATTTTAAATCGGTTGCAACCGATTCAACGGTCTCCATTTTTGTCTAAAGCCTGCAGCAACGAGTACTTTTAAGTGTTTAGAAAAGGGTATAATGGTTTGTGCAAATCTATAACTTTCACCGTTTTCCTACAATCGATAAAAATCTACAAATCTATAGACACCAAAAAGGTAAAAATGTATTATAGTGTTCTGCAAGTGCATGTAAAAGTATAAGGAAGCATATACCCCATAAGGTATATATATCTTGATCAGGAAGATAAGCTGAGTTTATTTAGTCATATTCGTCTGTCCGTCCCTCAGTCAGTATGAACGCAGCAATCTCGGAAACTACAAAAGCAAGAAACCTGAACTATAGATTCTCCTAATCTATACGTCAAATACAATCAGTAACGTCCGAATGCAACGTTCTTAATTGTCCGTATGAAACTATAAGATCTAGAGACTTAAACTTTTCGAATTTAGACACGTCCATGGTACGCACAGATCAAGTTTGTTTAAAATTATCGATATTTTCACCTTATTCCTAAAATCGAATAAAAGTGTGCAACAACATTAAATTGTTATTGCTTGTTTATTATTAACTCAGCTCATCGTCCTGATCAATAATATATTATTGCTTTGGAGATTCCTCCTTCTGCCCTTTACATATATTTGCATAAACATCATTTACCCTTTTTACTCCTTTTCAATGGGTTCAGGGTATAATAACAAAACAAAAATGTTGTTTAAAATGTTTGTTTGTTTTAAAATATGTGAAATTACTAGTTGCAATAAAGTATTCAAATTTATATATCACTTACATTTGTGTAAAGCTGATCTCCGCCGTAAGCTAAGCGTTGTCGCTTTACATCCTCTTCGGAATGCATATTAACATCACGATTTTCATCTGAAAGAATGAATATTTAGCTTATTTTTGTAATTGCATTAATATATTAGTCATATTTAGTCATATTTATTAGCCTCTGTTGTTGCTTATCCCTCTCTCTATCTTAATTTCTATATTGTTTGTATCGGTATACACTTACATCAGTATTTCCACTTCCCTCATTTTTCCAATGTCAACCCTCACTTTGCAACGCTAATTCAATTACTGCTGTTACTTTTTCTATCAGAGTATTGTTGCTAGCTCTGGCACACGGCACGTGCCTCTTAAGTGCATTTTTGGGTACAAACTTGGCCACTCCTGGATTTCATATGTAATAAATAGATATGTTATACTTCCGCATAAAAAGGCTTATAAAGCCATATTCAAGCTCCCAGGTAATAACTTGGCTATGATATTCTAAGTGTTTTCAAAGAAATTATTGTAATGGCTTCAATTTTATGTTTACAATTGTTGTCAAGCACATGCAAAAATACATTCATTAGATCAACAACAGCACGTGTAACTGTCAAAAATTTAAAACTAGCGAGAGTACTCTAGTTAAGTTCGACCAGGAAATACCGAGCCCTACTAAATACCACTAATAATTTCGCGGTATAGGTTTTAACGGACCCAGGCGTACCCCGAACCACTATCCAAATAACATAAAGATGGGTTAGAACAATAACATTTCACAAGTAATTTTTGCGTGGCAGGTATAACAGAGACTTCGGGTTTGTTTGGGTCGTCTTTTTCGATCACACAATCTCAGAAAGCAAGAGAAAAAGCGTGCTGTTATACCTATTGATTGGTTGGTGCCTGAACTTAGTGTATAATGGTTTTGTGCGAATGTATAAAACATCTAGAAAATGCAGATATATATATTTTTGGTCAGCATCGCTATGCGTGTAAATCTAAACAAGTCTGTCTGGAAACTATAAGGGCTAAAGACTTAAAATTATGGCTGGTTCGTTCACGAAGTGAAACTACTATATTGGGTTTGTGCAATGCTCGTCATGCTATCTGTCTGTCCGTTCGAATTAACGCAACTTTTTTCGGCGCTATTAAAGATAGAGACTTGAAATTTTTAATATATACTGCTTCAAAGAAAGTGTTAAGATTTGTTTTCCATGCCCACTGGGTGGCATGTCGATAAAATCGCAAATCGATGAAAGGTGAATCTAAAGCTAGTCACAAAATTTGATACGCAGATAACGAAAATCCATATCTCCTACTGTTTTAGAGCTAGAGTCATCAAATTTGGTGGACAGTTTGCGCATGACCTCCACCAAAGATCGAGCCGAAAAAAAATAAGTTCTGATATGCACATATGCAATTAATTAGCTGCCTACAGTTCACAAATGAGAAGTAGATTTTAAAACATCTGACGATAGATACAAATTTTATTATTGTAAACATAGAGGGTGGAGCTTGATGCTCACACCCATTTTTCATCCCCTAATATGATATCAGAGTAACGATACTTTGGCCAAATATTCGGTTTCGTTCTGCCTGGCGGAAATCAAAATGATTTGAACAAATTCGCCACAAATTCAAGTCTAAGTATCCACTACAAACATGCACTTTGGGCAACTGGAACGCTATTCCTAAGGGAATCGATAAGCAATCTCGAGAAAATGTACGAGTATAAGCAACAAAAGGATGGTGAAGGTCTGTGCCGATTTAGGTTCGGGTTTATTGCTCTTTTATTGCCGTGCTGGTGCCCGAGAGTGAGTGTCAGAAGCAACAGCATTTTATCGTACGCTTCTATTACTATAATTGTTTTGGCTATCGGAGAGGAAGAGTGAACTAGAATGGTTCCACAATTGTTAATAACCAACCATCCTTGTCTATTTAACTTTAACTTGCTTATGCCTGTTCGGATTGTCGTCAGGGGTGCGATTTTTCAAACTGCTCTTTGTGGACGATTATTGAAAATGACAAGTGCGAGTCGCATCCTCTTACAAATCCATCTGACATGGAAGAGCTTTATTATTACATAATGACCATCTGCACCCCATATATATAGAACACAATCAGATTCAGTGTTTCTTTCTGTTGCAGCACTACCTATCACGCAATTAAGATGATATCTCCCTAGACCAGTTTCTGGGGTTTGATTCCACGGAAACATGCCTTGACGCTAACGGCTGTGGTTTGATGATGAGGCTAATATGGCCACAAAGCACTTCGCGGTAATTCAATTTTACCTCCTGGTATCCCCACCCTTAACATATTCAACGATATGCTAATCAAGGAGTTCACTTCCGTGACGTGTGGTTTTTGCATAGCGGCAAAATTTCAAAGGTTTTGAGGATTAATGAAATATATGCATAAACAAGATCTCGTAAAACTAACTGTCAAATTTTGTGGTAAGAGTCATATATAGGTATAGCCACGTCAGTTTCGCAGTCCGTCAGTACAATTGCTTCGATCTCAAGGACTTTAAGCATCTAGAGACGCTAAAATAGGAATGTACGCATAGCAGAATTTTTATACTCATTCAGGAAGTGAGAAGTGGATACTGTGTTTGTGCACTGTCCGTCTGAATGCAATTTTTTCCGCTGCTATTGAAGCTGAAGCCTTACAATGGAATATATACTCTAGTGTACCCGCGTCAGCTAAAGTGGTAATGATTTTAACGTGAGCCCACTGGGAGTGTGGCAAATCGATAACGCCTAAAATCGCAAATCGAAAATACGTGTATATTTCCATTTTTCCCTTTTTATACCCTGAACCCATTGAAAATGGGTAAAAAGGGTGTAATGGTTTTGTTAAAATGTATGTAACAGGTAGAAGGAGGCATCTCCGACCCCATAAAGTATATATATTCTTGATCAGGACGACGAGCTGTCTGTCCGTCAGTATGAACGCAAGGATCTCCGAAACTACAAAAGCTACAAAGCTGATCTTGGTCTCATTCAGTTCGTAAATATCATACGCAGAACAAGTTTATCATATTTTTTCGATAACTTGCTCCGTTTTATTAATATCGATAAAATCGATAACAACCTTTCTTTTTCTTACAATATCTCAGAGACTATAAGAGCTTGAGGCAACAAATTAAATGCGTTCTGTTTGTGTAAGCCAGACGCAGATTTTGGTTTCTTCGGATTTTGGATACCTCCCCCCAATCGCCCCCAATACCGACAAAACCATAAAAATCGCAAATTAAATACTACAGACCTGCAAATTGGTTTGTACATACATTTCTATAATCCTAATAAGTCCCGAAAATTTCATAACGATCATACGGTTAGTTTAGAAGAAAATAAGGATTTAGTTTCTGTAGTGGGGGCAAGCGCAGCTACCGAGTAAAGTGTGCGTGGCATGTATTTGTGTGTGTGTGTGTGAATTTGTATATGTATGTATGAATGCAAACGGGTTGAAATGTTTATGAAGACAGATAGCAGGGTTCAGGGTATCTCCTAGTCGGGCGGCCCCGACGAGAGCCTTCTCACTTGTTTTTAATGCGTTCAGGGTATAAAAACAAAGAAACACAAGTAAAAACATTGGAGTCGGGCGTTACTGACTGCGTTTTACTCGTTCACGGTTTTAACTATTATTGTTATTTTGGAAAATTTTAAACTTTCCGATATTTAAAGGAGGTGACCAGTAATCTACTTGAAAATTTTGAGGTGTCTAGCTCTAAAACCGTGGAAGAAATAAGCTATCGCAATTCGTGGGGGCGGGGCGGCTTGGGAACGTGGGTGTGGCCCAGTTTGGTGACTCAACCTTCAAAATTGCCGGAAGTATACACGTGTTATCGATCAAAGCTGTCAGGTTTATCGGTTTTTGCGATTATGGGGGCGGGAGGGGATGTGGCCAAAAAATGTATCTGTAATATTTGGAGGAGCATTCCTGCAATATATATGCAAAATTTGGTGACTAGCTCAAAAACTGTATATACATATATATATATACAATAAAATATAGCACAAAGATCAGAAGTAAACTGTCCCATAATCCCCATTTCTCCCAAAAAGGAACATATTTGTCTGTAAGACCTATTAAGATTCTACAAAATTGATTTTATCGGTCACTTTTGGACGCCGATGTCCGCACAATAAATTAAAAATTACCCAACGATACCTAGCAAATTCTTGTTAACGCGTAAATGACACATGAGTAAAGTTCAGGGCGGTATAAGACAAGTCTGTCTGACATTCGTAACTTGTTTGTCTGCAAGTGAGTTTCCACTTGAGATTGTGGTCGTCACAACCGAAATAGGCACAATTGTGCGGAAAATTATTTCTACAAAAATGACACTGTAGCTCAGCAGGGTAGAGGATTTAGAAATCTGTACCCCGAAGATACCTGCATAAAAGAAACAGAATAAGGGTAAGAATGTTTTTTTGGACAGGGCGGGTTTTTTTCCCGTGCCCATTTCTAATAAACATTACACTGTTGTTGGTATTACAAAATATCAAGTTTGATCTGGAAAGAAGGGTTAGATGCTTCGCATCGCTTTGCGCATATGTCGTGTTCAAAAAAAGAACAAAAATATAAAAGTAGACTCTTACCATGAACTTCATTTCTTTTGCGTTTGCAATTTGGATCCGATGTATTAGTATTATTATTATTTGTGTTATTGTTGTTATTATTGTTGTGTATATGATGGCCATGCTGTAGACCTAGGATGCCATTTATGCTGTATCCCGTTCCAGACGATCGATGCTCAGTGCCTTGTTGACTTGATGTAGTTGTGCTATTGGGATTGCTGCTGCTGCTATTGTTGTTATTGTGCGGAACACTGTTGCCGACGGTGGCGCTTGTTTCTTGCCCAGCAACTGGGCCAGATCCCGGTGTACGCGCAATGACAGACGCTGAAGTGTTATTGCTAGTGGAATTGTTGCTGCCAGTTCCGGCGCTTGGCACCTGCTGCTCGCTTCCAGCGCCCGTACTGCTGTCGAGGCTCTCGGTGGCAATGTGCCCATTACTCAGGCTCGCTGGTATTTGCTGCTGCTGCTGGTGATGGTGAACGTGTTTGGCCTTCTCCGCTGCCTTATTGCGCACGATCCTGCAAATGTCAAAAATAAAAAATTAAGTCCAGTTAAGGTTCTATGCAAATTTCCGTCTTATTGCACTAAAAACTAGAGCTAATAAACGCATGCAAGTGCAACTTCGCCACTGGTTTTTACAATGAAAATAAGTACCCTCATATCAAGTTTGTCATTTTTTCGATAACTTGCTCCATTTCATTAATATCGATAAAAATCGATATCAACCTTTGGTTTCCTTACTATTGTATATCTCAGTTATTACGAGCTAGAGGCAACAAATTTAATGCGTTATGTTTGTGTAAGACAGACGGAGATTTTGATACCTGCGGATTTTGAATAAAACCATAAAAACCGCAAATCAAATACTACAGACTTGCAAATTGGTTTGTACATACATTTCAATGCTCTTAAGAAGTCGTAGAGATCATACAATTAGCTTAGCAGAAAACAAGGATTTAGTTTCGTATAGGAATTATTCAAAAACAACTGCATACTTTTTGAAAAAAAAAAATTCCAAAAAATTCAATTACTGCGGACAGTAGTGGCGAAGCACTTGTGTAACAAGTAAGAAGACTCTTGTCGGAAGCGCCCGAAATACCCTGATTTCAACCCCTTTGTATTCATACATAAATACACAAATTAACATTTATATAAGCCCACAAATGACCGCCGTATGCTCTTTACTCAGTGGCTGCATAAAAGCTGACAAATGCGAAAAACAAAAGTTTTATGGTAATATGGATTCTGCATACATTAAACCAACTAGCGCCAAAAAACACACTAAATTGAGAATTTCGATATTGAGAAATACGTACTTGATTTATGCACTTTGTACGGATTTCCGTATTTACCATACTTCTGACACCTTTTAAGTACGGATTACTGCATATTTTTCTGTGTATTTCATGTACGAAACTTCTTGTATTAAGTATTTTGTACTTTATGTTATAATAAAATTAAGAATAATTCATAATAATTTTATAAAAATGAAAACAGTACCATGTTAGAATCTTAAAAACAAAACGGTACGAATATTTATAACGCCCATATTTGAATTTAAAATGACGTTTTTCTTACAGTGTACATATATGTACTTCTTAAATTGATACAATTGAATGCCAAACCAAAACGATAATAGTCACATGTACTTACAAAAACGACGGCAACCACCAACCGAATATCTCAGTTGACATTGGGATTGAATATTACTTACTTATTGGGAATGACAGATAAAAGTGAACGGTTTTCATGTGTGTACGTGTATTTGTATATAAATCAAAAACATTTGTATGTTGTAATATACATGGGGCTTAAGATCCTTAATAGATGCTATACACTGGTTCCCTTCAAAAGAACCCATTGAAAGTGGATAAAAAAAAGTATAATGTTTTTATTTGCAAATGTATGCGACATAACATTTCTTGATATTCTTGATCCTATGACCGTCGGCTCTTTATTTATTAAGGCGGTCCGGTCATATGTCAGTTTCTTCTGTTGGCTTGCGACTGACGCACGCCCATAATACAATTTTTGCCTGCGCGCATGACTTTAATTGCACACATACATACATTATACAATTTTACAGACAACAATTTACCATGACATTTTTTTTGTACTAAATGTCCAACCTACATATTATTTATTTGGTTAGTGCCTTACTAACTAACTCTTAAACCATATGCAGGAAAAACTTTTAATTTTTCCTTATGTCTTGCTCAGCTTCATTAATATCAATAAAAGGATTTCAATACTTGGTTTTCTCAGCATACATCGCATACAATATTTGTGTCAGCAAATTTATTTTTAAATGTACTCGTAAGCAAACAAAAACTTTGAATATTTAAAATTTTCGATAACCTCCCCCCACTTACTCCAATTTAAAACAAGTGAGATTGCTCTAGTCGGGACCACCCGACTAGTAGATAAACATTTCAACCCATTTGCAATCATACATACATACTGAATGTATTAATGAACGGAGAAAGTTGTCTAAAAAATGATAAACTTGTTCTCCGTATGATATATACGAACTGAATGAGACCAAGATCAGCTGTCTAGCTTTTGTAGTTTCCGAGATCGCTGCGTTCATACAGACGGACAGACAGACGAAAATGGCTATATCAATTCAGCTCATCGTCCTAATCAAGAATATATATACTTTATGGGGTCAGAGACGCCTCCTTCTGCGTGTTACATACATTTGCACAAAATCATTATACCCTTTTTAACCATTTTCAATGGGTTCAGGGTATAAAAATATGGTGTTAAAAACAATTGGATAAAATATTTATACTAACAAAAAATATGTGGTAAGCAAAACTTTCAATAAAAGGATAAAGCATAACCAACACCATGCCTTCATTTACATTTAAGCGCAAGCTGTATAATAACTATTTAACAAATTATAATGGATTTGTAAAGAAATTTTCTTGCGAATGCTTTTTACCTTCCTTGTAATTGGACACATCTATTATAATATAAGTTTATTAAATTGCAAGAGGTTTTTTGACTAAGTTAACAATAGCCGTATTTTACTTAATATTGTCGGTCAGATAGCCAAGTACGTATTCTTCAAATTCACTGCAAATTTGTTAATAAGCACTGCACCTCTGCAAATAAGCACAACTATTTTTTCGGTAACTGTTTTTTAGACTGAAGCTGCAGGTTCAGGCATTCCCGAGCCCCTTACTACACAATTGAGGTGTGATGCGAGGGTGTAAAGAAAATCCACCTTTCATTTGGAAAGCCCATTTCACAACACCATAATTGCATTGATTTGGCTAGCCACCAGGGAACCGCTTGATACGCAATGTTCTGTTAAATTGAAGTATGTTTTATGTCTCTACAAGCTATATTTGCGTAAGGTGAGAAAATAACTATTGAAATATTCTAAACAATGTTATGAGGAGTAATTCATGTGACCTTTAATTGGTAGCATTTTATGTATACGCGCTGGCTCAGGCTTAATTCAAAAAAAATAAAATAAATAAAAATAAAGATGAGTATATTACGAATATAACATAGACCATGCACTTGTACATATGTGAACAAGTGTTTGATTTGAAAGACACTTTTCCCCACTTTTACTCTGAGAGTTGCGGATTGAGCGGGTAACTCAAGCGGAATGAAATAAAATTATGTATTTCAAAAAGGACAATCGCTTCGGGTTGAGACATAACGTTTGGAGGGCGCAATGGTATGTGTTCTGGGACTTGTTGGACAGTGCACACAATTGGGACATATGTTTGGGATGCGCGGTGTTATGCATTGCCTTCGTATTTCGATTTGTTTATTTGGCTTTATTTGTCCAAAGAGGGCAGATTGGCTTACGTTGAGTGCTGCGAAAGTCACTCTATAAGTGCTTCTCTCTTGGGACTGGGATTGAATGGGCATACAAAAAACTGGACTATCACTGCGACACTTGCTGTGAGGGTCTGTAAAACTGTAAACATATATATATATATATATACTCACACCCGAAACTTACTTGTACGTACATGATTGAATCTACGCTCTAATCATCGCTCGAGTGCCATTGAATCACACATTGTCGCATTAAGGCAAGTTAATGCTGATTATCCCTTGAACTACCCTCTCGAATTACCCATCACATCACGGTCACAAGGCATGCCACAATACTGACGCTTTGCATACTCCTAGTCGCAGCGAATTGATTCTGAATGGGTGCACGTGGCGCGTGTGGTTGCAGAATCCAGTAAATATTCGGCAACGTGTTCTGTTAAGTAAAGCTCGGGGTGGACACAGGCTAAGGAAGGAGTAGCTTGAATTGCGTGAACAAGTGCGGAATATTTTTGCGCGTTGACTTTAGTCACCTCTCGACAGCCGTCGCGTCGCAGCGCCCGTCGCCCGGCGCTCGAATTCCAATTATTTTGTTGTGCACAGCTAATTTATGGTTTTTGTAAGGCGGGCCTCGAGCCTTGAGCAGCTGCCTGCTGGCATCCTTGGCCAAATAAAATGAATTATGGTCAAAGAGGAAGTGCGTACATTACAGCGCCGTAGAATGACGACGGCGACGATGATGATGAGGCTGATGGTTGTGATGGCAAAAATGTTGCACCGGAACACGGATAGGAAGCTAGCTTTTGTGGTGGTCGTGTGTCAAGCATTGTGCCGCAATTATGAACGCTAAAAACTACTTAGATATTTTTATTAGCCTTGTGTTTGGCGTGCCAGTGTGCCCGAAGACGCACCCATCAAGCAAGCTATGGTCGGAAACGGATTCGGAAGTAAGCTGCATGACAGCAAGCAAGTATTGCAACACTATCACATTAAGGCAACGGATATCCAAATGTTGTACACATCTACTTGTATGCTGACTTCACAATAATAATCAATAACAATCATCAAAGGCTTCTTATATGCACACGTTTTTTCCAACTGCCAAACTCGTCGTCATATAGTTGAACTTCTCTAACTCGAATTTGATATAAATCGAATCTAATTGATGGCAATTGCGTTTAGAGACAAAACTGAAATATCACTATATAAGGCAAATAAAATTGATCAGATTTTTTCCATAGGTCGAAGTTTAAGTATTTTTTAATATTGGCAACTTTTGGTTTCGGAATCTTTGTCGTTCGCTTGCCAGAATGACTAGACTGCTTGGACCACTCACCCGATATGAATATTTGGATTATGAATTCACATCAATTTGAAATTATATTCAATTGGCCAAAATATTACAGCTCTTATTAGTTGAATATCACCTATCTTAAATATGAGATACTGACTTTCTGAGAGCTGCTTCGTTAGAACTTTTAATTTCTTCACCAATGATGATAACTAAGATTAATATTAAAATTAATAAATTGTATCCTCTACCGATTTCGTTCACGAAGTGAAAAGAGTATATTGGATTGTGCAATGCCCGTCTTGCTGTCCGCTCGTATGTGTGAACGCAATTTTTCGCCGCTATTGAAGCTATTGAAATTTTGGATATATACTCTTGTGTACCCGCGTCAGATAAGGATTTTGGTGTGCGCCCACAGGGGAAGTAGCAAACCGACAACACCTTAATTTCAAGACTCTAGTTTTAATAGCGGCGAAAAAAAATCACGTTTATACGAACACCAAAACGAAGATAGCACAAACCCAATATACTCTTTTCACTTCGTGAACGAGTATAAAAACCATATCAATACTGCAATAAGTAGAATTCCACAAAGGAAACAAATAATCTTACCGGTTGATAGAGGATACGCTGGGGACATTATCTTGGGAGCAAATACCCTCGGCCAGCAACCGATCTCGAATCTCCCAAGCAAACATTGTGGGGTTCTCACGTTTGTAATTCGCGATAGCATCAACCACTGGTGGGGTAGCAACCTTCGGTTTGGAGCCGCCTATGACGCCAGCTTTAAAGCTGCCAGTCTCGTAGTATCTGAAAAAAAAACGTGTTAACATACTGAAAATATAATACTATTCTGGTATAAAACGTTAACAGTTTTGGAATTAAATTGAATTGCATAATGACACAAGTTAAGTTCAAGATTTTTTACTGTATAATTTAGAAGTACATCCCTACGAATAAATGTTATATTTAAGTATGAACCTATTTACAATAAACAAGTGAAAAAGCTCTAGTCGGGACCGACCGACTAAAATATACCAGTAGCAATTCGGGAATGTATTTTTCATTGTGGTACTATGGAAAGTTTCTTTTAATGCCCTGAACCCATTGAAAATGGGTAAAAATGGTATAGTATTTTATAGCAAATGCATTGAGCAGACAGAAGGAAGTATTTCCGATCCCATAAAGTTATACATTGTTAATCAGGACAACGAGCTGAGGTGATTTAGCCATGTCCGTCTGTCCGTCGATCGCAGCGATCTCGGAAAATGCAAAAGCTAGAAAGCTGATCTTAGACTCATTCAGTTCGTATATACCATACGCATCATTCGTATATATCGATAACTTGCTTCGTTTCATTAATATCGATAAAAATCGATTTCAACCTTTGGGTTTCTCACTACATCTCTGAGACTATAAAAGCTAGAGGCAACAAATTTATTGCGTTCTGTTTGCGTAAAGCAGGCGCAGATTTTGGTATCTTCAGATTTTGGAAATTTAATAGGATTTAGTTTCTATAGTGGGGGTAAGCGCAGCTACCGAGTAAAGTGAGTGCGGCATATATTTGTGTGTATGTGAATTTGTGTATGTATGTATGAATGCAAATGGGTTGAAATGTTTATAAAGACAAATCAAATGGTACTAGTCGGGTGGTTCCGACTACACTCTTCTCACTTGTTAAATATGTTTTTGTACAAGCGCATAAAATAAAATAAAATGTTAATCCATGATTTAGTTCGTTTATGGCAAAAATATGTTCTCAGAAGCATCGACATTTTTGTTTTGGATTTGCAGCCCTGTTTAATACGAAAACTTTGCACTTCTATATCTGCTCTTGTCAGCGCGGATGCTTTGATTAATGTACCCATTTGCAAACGGATCCACCAATTTTACCATTTCAATTACAAACAATTTAAATGTCAGCTATCATTTAGGTCGGAACAATGTTTCTCTTTTTTGATACTAACTGGGGCTGCAGACATCGACATATGATTGCACCCAGTCCAGCAAAAGTCATGCGACCGAAAAGATTTATTTTCCTATTTACGTTGGATTTTGTGGTACCAAGGCCGCAAACTCCTAACCGAGAACGTATATATTTATAAATACAGGGGATACCCACAACTGTATGTATTTATCTGCAACTTCTCTGTACTTCTGCCTTTTGCTTTTCAGATCCTGTAACCCACAAAACCAGCACTAGTGCTCGTCAGACTACGATAGAAATATACATATTTCTTTTTGCCCGCCATAATATTCATAAATTTGCTTAGGATTTTCAAGAATACAGTATTGCTGTAATAGTTGTAGTCTGTAGTATTTGAGTTAAGGTATTTGCATTTTTCGATAGTTGGGAGATAGGGGGTAGGTAAAATCCAAAATATTCAAAATCTGCGTCTGCTTTATGCGAACCGAATGCACTAAATGATGCCTTTAGCTCTTCTTCGCGATATGGTAAGAAAACCAAAAGCTGAAATCGATTTTTAATGATATTAATAAAACATGGCAACATATCAACCAAAAAACAAGTAAGATTCCTCTAGTCGGGACCTCCCGACTAGGAGATACCCTGAACCTAGCATTTAACACATACACACAAACTCTCGGCACTTAATGACTATTGAGGTCGTTAAAAATTAAAAAAAAAAATTAATTGGAAATTGCTAACGAAAAATAAAATATACCATTCCGGGAATCGAAACTGTGACCCACTGCTTCAGTTGCACAACTCTTATCGACCACATCACACTCCCATTTAAATTCTCTTATGATATAAAATAACTTAACCATCTTTAACAAAAATTTCAAGGAAACGCTAACAAAATTCTGCTTTTGTTATACAA
>SCDS01000906.1:0-25950 GCA_004149465.1 Drosophila nigromelanica
GAAAAAGAAAGATCCTTGCGCCAAGTTCAAGAAGGGCGGTAAAGATAAGAAAAAGGATCCTTGCGCAAAGAAGGGTGGGGATAAGAAAAAGAAAGATCCTTGCGCCAAGTTCAAGAAGGGCGGTAAAGATAAGAAAAAGGATCCTTGCGCAAAGAAAGGCGGGGATAAGAAGAAAAAGGATCCCTGCAAAAAGAAATATTCCACGTTCGCAAGTCCTCTCTCCAAGTTCTATCCAAATGGTTCCTGCTTCTACAAGCGCTACATGTCAACAGCAAATACCACACGGGTGCGTCCCCTATTCAACACTGAACCAGCTAAGAAAATAATCGGTTCCACTTGTCCACTAACCAGCTACTCAACTTCGCCCGCAACTTTTGCGGTCTACTCAACCCTCCAGCGTCGCCATTACGGCGGGATGCCTTCGGTCACTCAAATGAGCGCCTGGGGCATTAAGTCAAGAGATGTGCGTGATCAGATTCAACGGGGCTATAGCAAAAAGTCGAAGAAGAAGAAGAAGAAGGAAAACAGCAAATGCAATGCGCTTGTCAATAAAAGTGGGCCAAAAGACCGCAAGCACATAAAGGCTCGAACTTCTCTCCGTACTGACTGTTATGACGAAAACAGTGGTGAATGCCCCAAGATCCAGTGTAAGGGTACCTGCGGTACGGTCAAGTTCCCTCGCAAGAAATGCGCGAAGGATAGCCCAAAGCGTAAGCCTAAAAAGTATAAGAAGCCCAAGAAGAAGCTCCCTGCAATATGCTTTGAAATGAAAGGGGGCAAGACCAAGAAAAAAAGCAAGAAGGGAAAAGGTGCGTATTACAAAAATGTATGGAATGTGCTATTAACTAACTAAGTTGTATCTTTCTATCCCAAGGTAGAAAGAAATAAGCTTCTATCGGCGGGCCTATTAACTTTTAACCAAATGCGCATGCACAGCGTTTCAGCCACCCATCAAAGACGCAGCATCTCGCTGGCCAATGAGGCAGTGATGACAGAAGAGAATCCAAAATCCATGGTCGAGATCATAAGAATACCCGCATCGTATCAGATATGTAAAGAGTGTGTACCGCGACCGGTACTAAAGCCATTTGGTTAGTATCTCTACTGGGAGAGTAACCCCCAAATCAATCAAATTAAATTGCTTCATCCTATCATCCACTCCAAGATGTGTTAATCAGCACCGGGTCGATAGCACTAACTGGCTCTGATATACATGTTTATGAGAATGCCAATCGTTCTCTGGAGGGGATGACGTTGGGTCACGATGCCACTGGCTTTGTTGAGAAGGTCGGTAGCTGTGTCCATCATTTACATGTGGGTGATCGTGTTGTTGTGGAATCGGCACTATCCTGTGGGATTTGTGATTATTGCAAACAGGGAAAGTACAATATCTGCACAGATTTGATCTACAACGGCTTTTTAGCCACACATCAATCACATCCAGCCGACCTATGCCATCGACTGCCGGATAACATTACCATGGAGGAGGGTACGCTCACCCAAACGCTTGCAATGGGCTGTCATGCCTGTCACAAAGCTCAGATATCGCCTACCAGCAATGTGCTGATCTTTGGCAACAGTTCCATAGCAGTTTCAGCGGCGATGTGCGCAATGGCCATCGGTGCCAAAAAGGTAACCATAGCCGGAACCATGGGTAGTTCGTTGGAAATGATCAATAAGGACTTTGGGTTCAACACCATACACTTCGACGCGAATGCCCTGTTCGGTGAGGTGCTCGAAGCGATCTACAGCAAATTCCAGGAGTGGCCCAACTGTGCCATCAATTGTGCGATTTCGCCCATGACCATGAATCTGTGTGTGATGGCATTGCAGCCATGCAGTGTCTGTGTTTTAGCTGAATGCGAATCGGAATGTGCCAGTTTCAATGCGCTGGACCTTCTCATGAAGAACATACGCCTAATACCAAGCTTTCGATCCGCAAACATGTAAGTGATCCATCGCATTCGTAATATATTTACACATATTTATATAAATATTGTAGGTATCCAACGGCATTGCAACTAATGAAATCTGGTCACGCACCGATGCAAAAATTCATCGCAAGAACTTTTTCGTGGGGCATGCTGCAGGAAGCGTTCGAATGTGCGCAACACGAGTCTAACGTGGGCTTGCGCAAAGTTATTATTAATAATAGCGAAGAGATCAATATCGGGGGACTAAAAAAAAGATTAAAAAATGAATAGAACGCAAATATTGATCGTAATTGTTATGGCAAAAAATACAAATAAAAAATTGTTTTTGTTTTAATTGAAAAGGATTTTTTATGCAAGTTAAAAATACACAATATTTAACATTTTGTTTCTCAGCATCTATGAATCTCTCTCATTATAGACTATTTAACGACCTGTTCAAAGTTATACATATATAAAAATTATTGTACTTCGCTGCTTACAACAAACTATTTTACAAATTTACATACGCAAAAATTAATTCGAGAGGCGTGCATTGAATTGTATGCTAAGGAAGGAATCAATGTTCACACGTTAACAAAACGTAAAATTAATCACAAACATAATAATCATAATAATAATCATTAGCATCGTAGTTGCTTTCAAATTAGGCTGAAAGCTTTTGGAACATTTGCGCTCGTATTTTGGATTTGAGTATAAATAATGAAAGATTTTAGAGCTAATTAATACGCAAAGATATGTATGTAGGTATGTACGAGTGTTTGTGTGAATAATTACTGGACTGCATATTGGTTTCTGTCTGTTTTTATGTTGGTTTCTTGTTCCCTGGTTGGTTGTTTGCATTTCATGTTCAACTACTTTTTACGTGCATACCAAAACGCAGTTGAATTTGGCTAGATTAAAGCGCTTACGCTAAAAAGTAATGGTTACATAATATATAATTATAGTAGAATCGTCAGTGTCAAAAAATAATGTAAAATATGCTCGCCGTTACGGCCAAGCGTTCATTTATGATGGTAGTTTGTCTTTTGGTGTTTTTTCTTCACAATACAATAATTAAACTTTCTCTTTCTTTTGAAACAATATCGTAATCATTATAGGTGTGCTAATTATCATGAATTTGCATTTCCAGCTCGATATCCGATAGATTTATTTCGCGCATCGAATTGATGAACATATAACGCGATGTATAAATATATAACCAACGAAACCATTTCATTTGTGACTGATGTTCCAACATGGCGCTTCTCACAATAGACGCCTCCTTCCAGCTAAGTACGCACCTAATGTGAATTAAATTTATGTAAGATCTGTACTCAATAATATGCCATTATACATACCAATGTGTGGACATGAAACACGTGCACAGCAAATCCAAAACTGATAAATATTTGCGTAGCAAATTGATCGAGTCTAACGTATAAAATTTACAAGCTGAAATTCGGGGCCACATAAAAAATTGTATACCAAAATATTAAAAATGATCGAGGCTATAATTAGCAAAACGTTACATTTGGCAGCAACAACAGCAGCAAAAGCAACAAAAATGGCTACAATTAACATGACAATTAACATGTGCAATGCGGTCCACAGACGGTTTTGTTATTATTGCCGCTGATGCTGCCAACCCGTGACTCACCCTTAGGCAATAAATTGGCTAAACACAAAGAAGCGGCCGCATAATACACAGCACAATGATTGGGATGTGAACTGACCCCATCGCGATCGAAGGTGAATATCGCCTGTATATCAAGACTCTCAACGGTATGCAATATAAAGCTGGCAACCGCATCCGGTCGCCAATCAACATTCGGATCATCTGGCAAATTGGTGGCATTCACCAATATAACATTCGATTCGGCAATGCCCAAGCGTTTGCAAGACTGAAACAGTTCCTCGCGACGCAACGACGCCTGCTGCTCATAGTTGCCTAAATGATTGAACATTGTTTATTCAATTAATATGAGGAGCAGGGTATTAGGGCATTAATGCTCACCATTCGACAGGCACAGCACGTACACCTGGCATCCAGCACGCCTTGTCAGCGAGTAAATCAACGGGCCAAAAAACATGCACTCGTCATCCGGATGTGCGATAACCAAAAGTACGCGACCCATTATCGCTGCCTTCGGCAGTTGAACGGTACGCAAACGCAGACCGTTTTGCAGGGCATTGCGCAAGCCGTTGCTCTCTGGATCACCGCTGCCGCCATGCTCCTGCTTTACGCCTGCCACGGTGACTGATGCCGACGCCGACGTCGATGTCGACGTCGATAGCCAAAAGGTCAGCTTGTATAGGCCCAGGCATACTAGAAAGTATACCGCACATGCGATTAGAATATGCTCCAGCGCTTCAGCCGATGTTGACTTGATGCGGCAGTAGATGGCCTGTGGGGACAGCTGTTCCAGGCGCAGCTCGGTAAATGGTCGTGTGACAGCCTCGTAAATAGCACTAGCGTTGATTGTTTTGGCCAAGTATTCGCTTAGCCAGTTCAATTTCATTTCATTGCGTTTGCTGTGTTTGGCAAAAATGTTCACCAAAAATGGACATAAAATTTAATAAAAACTTTTTGTGTGTCGCTTCGGTTGCTGTGCGTTTTAACCAATTAAATTTTAACTCTAAACTAATTATGAACACTAAAACAAGTAAGCTTATTGTGTAATTTAATACTTTAAACGGCTTCGTAATCTACGCGGCGGCACTAAAAAAATTTTATTTTATTTTTGCGCTGCGATTTTTTTGATGGGGGCAACAACTAGGGATGGTTGCGTGATACGCCAGTGCGCGAATATCGTGTCCATGCGCAATTACACATCAGCCAAATAACGCATTTTTGCCATATTTAATGCATATATACATTTACCCTTAAAACGTTAGTGAGCTCAGCTTTTTTGTTGGTATTATCATATCTGTCCGGCCGTCGAAAGTGTAAACGTGTATAGTCAATTGTCGTGAATCTGATTGTCATCACAAGCATCTGGCTTGGGTCAGCTGTTCAATATATCGATTGACCAACTAAACGATACTGCCGATATATCGCAATTTTTGTAGCTCTAGTGCCGCATTTATGAAGGAATCGTAAATCTTTTATTTAAAAAAATTACTAGTTAATAATTTATACAATAATTATATAGTGTGTGTGTGTTTTGTATGCCTTTAGCTGCCCCTAAAAATCTCAAAAGACAGTAACCAATTCAGCAGACAGCCATGTGCCGGAATTAATGCAAGCGGCGTTTGGGAGAATACAAAAAAAAAAATCGAGAGAGAAAAAGCAACAAAAAGCGTGCGCGTTGTGCTTGTGGCCCGCTGTAATTAGGTTAAAAGAAGCAGCGGCAGGCAACAGCAGCGTGTGGCGTGCATGTGATTAGAACGAGCTGCCTGCATATCAATCACAACCAGAACAATGGCACATCATCAACAGGGCATGGATGCAGCATTATTTGAGCGACGACTGCGCCCGGTCTACGGTATAGTAGTTTTAGTTTTACTCATATATATGCGTATTGTATATGTATGTATATTTATTGTAGTTGCTTTTTCTTCAATTGGCAGACAATCTGGAACTAGGTAACAATCGCAAGGCCCTGCAGGAATCGGAGAAACTCCTACGCAAGCATCCAAATTTACTGTGCGCACGTGCTTTAAAGGTACAACCTGAGTTCGGCATAACCCCAATAGCATCTATATCCACTGTTTGTAATCTCGTTATTTTTGGTTTGGCTCATTACAGGGATTATCGTTGCTACGTCTGGGCCGCTATGAAGAGAGCCACAGCTGCCTGCAGACGGTGGCCGAAGAGAAGCCCGTGGAGGATTCCACGCTGCAGGTGCTCTCCTTCTGCTATCGGGAAATGGAGAATCGTAAGATACACAGAGATAAACACACACGTACACACACACGCAACGTTGGCGATCGTTTCATATTTTTAAGAATATTTCTTGGCACGCGCACACAGTCGGGCAATTAAAATTGCCATTGCACTCGCTTTCATTTGCGCAAAAATTAGCTTAAGCAGTGCGTGCCAAGAAAACCAACTGGTCCTTGTGTATGTGTGTGTGTGTGTACATGTGACAAATGCAGCACTCTATATACATACCCTGTTATCATAAAATGTGTAGTAAGGGCTTAAGTTTAGAATTATTCGAACCCCATTTAAAGGTTAAACTTTTGAAAATAGTGTTCAGCATCAGCTGACGAGTCTGTCTAGTCATGCTTGTCTGTCCGTCCGTCCCTCTGTATGCACACGCACTACTATCCAAACTAAATATTACTGCGTGTATCCCAGTCGAGCACTATTCTATTTTATTTTGTAATACGTTCCCCTTGCCTTTTAAATGCACATTATAAAATGTCTCCCCCAATTCTTTCCTGACATTGCAGTGGAGAAAATAGTCGAGCTCTATCAGCACGCCGTCAAACAGAATCCTGGCAACGAGGAGCTGCTAGCTCATCTGTTCGTGTCGCATGTACGCGTCGAAGACTATAAGTCGCAGCAGGCGGTTGCATTGCAGCTGTATAAGGTGCAGCCAAAGAATGCCTATTACTTTTGGGCGGTAATCAGCGTTGTATTCCAAGGCATACGTGGCCCCGAATCCGCCATACCCGAGAAGCGTAAGCTTTATCTGGCGCTAGCCCAGCGCATGGTCGACAAGCACATCAAGGAGGGCAAGCTGGAAACGGAGCAGGAGGCCTTTCTCTATTTGCACATCTTAAAACTGCAAATTAAGTACCAGGAGGCCTGGGACTTTCTTACCGGCGAACTGTGCGCAAAATTGTATCCGGGTGCACCCGTAACCATGAAATTTGTGCTGCTCAAGCTGCTGGGCAATTGGCAGGAGCTAAACGAGCTGCTACAGCAGCTTTTAGAGGCAGAGTGAGTGCTAAAATTTGACTTTGAATACTACATAAGTATTCTACATATAATAGTTATATATGATTAAAAACTTTTGCTCGTTTACAGTCGCGATCGTTGGGACTACTACAAGGAATATATCCAGAGCTGCTTTGAGCTGCTGAACCAGCAGCCCGAGGACTCGGATAAGCCCGTCTATACGATCAGCACTTGCCATAAGTTTCTAATGCACATCATTGAGACGTCGACGCGCAAGACCCGTGGTCCTTATTTGGCGCGCCTGGAACTACATCAACGCATGCGCGCCAAAGAGCTGCCGGCTGAGCAGCTCATCGGCGACTTTGACGAGCTGATCATTGAATATTTTCGACTATTTGGCGACAAATCCTGCTGCACGCACGACATTGCTCTGTTTTTACCATCCATTAGCATGGAGCAACGTCAATCGCTAGCCTACAAGCTGCTCCAGGAAACCGGCGTCAGCTCGAGTCGCTTACCGCAGAATGTTAGTAAAGATCTTGTTAACTTTAAATAGTGTATCAGATTCTCCTAACTAATACTTTAATTATTCTGTTTGCAGAAGGAGCACATGCAGAAGCATATTTGTGCGCTGCAAGTCTCACGCATGTGTGGCGCTCACATTGAGCTGCCCAAGGATCATAAGCTGGCCTTTTATACGGCACTGAGGCTACACTATGAGCATGGACACAGTACGTTCGGCCAAAAGCTGCAGCCTACCGAAATGGGACCCTCGGATGCGTACGCACTGCTGGCGGCCAATGTTATGTATGATATCTCAATGCAAGAGAACAAATCAAATCATCTCTTCGAGGCGCTCTGCCTGCTACAGTATGTGCTGCGAAACAGCACCAGTAATTTTCATGTGAAGCTGCTCAGCCTGAAGATTTATCATATGTTTGGGTGCCTGGTGGGCGCACAGGAGATGTATGACTATTTGGACATTAAGCAAATTCAGCTGGACTCGATGGGCTACGTGCACTGCAATCTGTTGCCGCTATCCGGGCGCTTTTCGGGCGTGCGCAATTGCTACGATACCACACTAAAGTTCTTCACCAACAGCTATAAGGAGCGACTGGAGTATATTGCGTTGACCTATCGTTTTTGTACATTCTCCAAAATGGAGGAGTTTATGAACTTTAAGGAACGCCTCACGAACAGTCTGATGTATGTGGCCTGCTCGGTGGAAGCACAGCTGTGCGATCTGGTCAGCTGCTATGGAAACATACAGCAAAATCTTTCCGCCTATGTGGCTATGAGCATTGAACCAGCCGAGGATCGCATTGCCTGGCATGAGCTGAGCGACAATCGTGATTTGGAGGCAATTATACGCTGGGATCCCTTGCATCTGGATGATACAAATGCCGAGCGCAAGGAGTCATACGAACAGGAGATCGAGGTGCTGCAATTGCGTTCAACGCTGCTACGCTTATTTGCCACATTCATTGACTTGTATCATGCCCCGCCTAGCGCCAAAGTGGCATTGTCGAACAACAAGACGACGGCGCCAACGCAGGCGCCGGGTGAGGAAACTGCCACGTTGGAACTATTGCGTGATTCATGGACCGGACTCTATCAGCGTTTGCGTCTTATGAACTATAAGCCGCTCTCACAACGTTTTCTAGTCAATTTGCTGCCAACGCGTCTGCATCTGTTGCTCGAGATGCCCTATGAGCGTTTCTTTGATGATTTGGCACAGCTGGTGCTCGACCTTTACAGCGGTGCATCGCAGCTGGCGTTGCAGTGCAAGCAGGTTAGCGAGAATGTTGCTACCGTTATGGAGCTGTGCGTTAAGACGATCACGGAGAGTAACGAATGGAATAGCATGGATGGACTTTGGAAGCGCCGTGAGCACCAACAAAAGGTGGCTTCTTGCTTGGAGGTGAGTGTTAAGTGTTTAGATTGGAAGGGTATGTTTACATAATGTATACACTTGCAGATACTCTCACTTTATGCCTTCCTGTTAACGGTACTGAATGACAAGTTGCAGTCCAGCGCAAAGACAAAAACAAAGAAGAAGCCATCCGGTGATAACAAGACACAGGAGCCCATTAGCGAAAAGGAGCGTTGCCAAATGCTGCAGGAGCTGATGCGTCAATTGAAACATAAGCTGGAGGCCTGTGATGCAGCCATACGTAAGTATCTTAAAAATTATATTTCACAGGATTTCACTCAAGCCAAATATCTTGTATATCGTAGGCATATGGAAACCGCCAACCCTGCCGCGTGATCTTAGCTCGTTCATGGCAGACATGGCACTGAAACCGGAGGTTGAGGCAACTCTCATTGGTGATGTGTCTGCCACGTTCAAAGAGTCACATGAGCTGATGGTCACCGAGTTGCGTAATTTATTGAAGGACAAAATACGCATGATTGGCAAATAGGTTTCCCATTTGGCTTTGCTGTGCAAAGTCAAGAATATTGCCGTAACTTCATCAATAAAATCGATCAATCAATCCCATTGAGTCCCAGTCCAATTTGTTATTTAATATTATAAACATGGCAATTTGTATGCCCCGCTCGCTACCCTTTACCCTCCCACAAACCTCTCAACTACCTACAATCACCAATCAAATTAGATTCTTGTGCACTTTTCCCCCCAAATACAATTTTTCGGCATTTTTATACAACAGGTAAAAAGTTGTAAACTTGTAACTTGCTTGATTAAACAAAAAGAAAAAATCAACGATTCATTAGTGGAAATAAAAACGGATCAAATCTATATAATTAACTTAAATAAATACATATAATACAAACACATTGATACTTAACCATTATTGACAGCTTTAAGTGTTTGCAGATAGCCAGCAGTGCTTGGATCATTAATATGCTGTTGCGTCTGCAGGTGGGCCACCAGATTGTGGTGCCGTGCAAAGCTTTTGTTGCACAGTCGGCATATATGCTGCTTCTCGCCCGTGTGCGTTTTGTAGTGCACCTTGAGCACATTCGCATAGGTAAACGACTTGCCACATGTGCCGCACGCATAGGGACGCTCATTGCGATGGGTGCTGCAAGTAAATTAGGGTTTTATGCTGCTCCTCGCTTGAGCTGTGGCACATACCGTTCATGCTTGACCAAAGACGTGCGATCCCTGAAGCTGCGCTGGCAGTACTGGCAGCTGTAGGGACGGGCGCCCGTGTGCTGACGTATGTGACGCATTAGCTGATAGTTGACATGAAAAGACTTTTGGCAGATTCTGAGCGGTAAAGAATTGCAAAACATATCACCAGCTGTCTTGGTTGGGTTAATGGTTTAACTCACTCGCATTCGTAAGGACGCTCGTTGTTGTGCCGTCGCATGTGCATGTCCAGCGTGCTCTTGCGCGGATAGCTGTTACCACAGATGTCGCAGACATGTGGCTTGGCAGCGGCAGCATGTGAGGCAACAGCCCCTGCAGCGGGCATTAAAATAAGAGCTGTCTCCTCTTCGGGCTCAACGGCAGCAGGTACTTCTTCAATTAGTTCGTCATTGCACCAAATGCCGTCCTCGAGCACCTCAACTTCAACTTGTTCGTACGTTTGTGTTGGCTGTGCTTCAACAACCCCATGTTCCTGCTCCTGTACGTGCACCTGCTCCTGCACTTGCTCCTCCTCCTCTTTGAGCTCTTTGCATATGTATTCGCGGAGAAAATTATCAGAGTGCCGGCAAATCTGTCGAAATTTGTGAGCCAGCGTTAAAAACGCGCGACATTTTAGGCAAATGCGGTTGGGCAGTTCTGAGGTGCGTACTATCTGAAAAAAAGCCAAACATTGAGGACGTTTAACTGTGTGGAATAAATAAAGGTAACTTGCCTTAATGCCGCTGCAGTTTTCAATTTTCTCGCATATGGAGATACCACGGTGCTTCTCGTCTCGTTCGTAGATAGAGACCATGTGGGTATCGCTGTCCTGCAAACAAATTCGACACACGTTCGCAATATCCATTATCAATTCAATTGTAGACATAATAAAAAACTTTTTGTTTTCTCATTTAGGTAAATGGCGTTGTTTATGTTTTGAAATATACCATAATTATAATGTATATCGCGATATTAAAGTTATCGTTATCGCTAGTAATATAACGTGCGTTAAGCGTGCAAGCATCGATGCCGAAAACCAACAAACCAACAAAAAATACCATCGATAGTGCATTGCATTAGATAACTTGTCATCTCTAATTGGCGTCAACATTAGAGTTAAGCATTATGGACAATACGGAGCCTGTTTGTAGGATTTGCCTGCAGCATCCAAAGATTGACACGCTTATGCCCACAGAATCCGATTTCTTTGCACAAATTGAACAATGCACAGGTGTGCTGGTAAGTGCAAAAAATGTAGGTTAACCAAAATACTGATTTGCATCATTTCAATCTCGTGTTCGCAGTTTACAGAAGATGATTGCGTGCCCAATAAAATATGCACCAGCTGCGCTTTGCTGCTGCGAGCCGCTTTAAAGCTGCGTGTCATGTGCCAGCAGGCGGAAGAGCAGCTGCAAAAGGTGAAATCCGAGCAGGAACAGCAGCAAATGCAATTGGACAGTGGCAGTGAGACGCTCACTGAATTCACCTCCTACGAGGTGACGCTGGAAACGGCCAGCAATACAGGTAGCCAGTGCAGTACGGAAGGTATTACAATTAAACCTTCCAAGCCAAAGCGTCGTAATCGGACCATTGCTGGGCTGCCAGCCACAACGTGCCCAGAGGCAACCAAACCGCTCGCTCTCAGCTATGTGTGCAACATCTGCAACAATGTGTATACGGAAAAAGTGAAGCTGACGACGCATCTAAAGCTGCACAGTGTTCACAAGCCGCACGAGTGCGAGTAAGTTGTTCGGATCAACTGATCCAAGATGTTAACTCAAAAATGTATATGCTTGTAGAATCTGCCACAAGCGTTTCCGTCAGACGCCGCAGCTGGCGCGGCACATGAACTCACACACTGGACTACGGCCCTACAAATGTGATTATTGTGACGCTTCGTTTGCCGATCCCTCCACACGCATCAAGCATCAACGGTAGAACATTCGCTGTTTAATTGTTCCAATTGCATTAATATAAAGATTTTTTTCAGCATCCACACCAACGAACGGCCTTATAAATGCAAATTCTGTCACAAGTCGTTTTCCTACTCCAATGTGCTCAACGTGCATCTCAAGATCCATACGGGCGAGCGACCCTTCAGCTGCCAATACTGCGGTCGGCGTTTCTCGCAGGCGCATCACAAGAATACACACGAACGCTCGCACAAACCCAACAAGGAGTTGGACATAGCAGTGATTACACTGGAAGAGGAGTAATGTCCATTTGACTTATTAATAAAGCAGTCACTTTGCAGTACAATGAACTCTAGTCTAGATATCAATGTAGTAATAAAAAAGAATATTTATATACGAAATTAGAATGTTCTTCGTAAGGATATGAAAGTCAGTTGTTTGCCTTATTCTTGAATTGCTTACAATCATCATCTTTGTCTTGTCCTCTTTCCATAGATAATAACTCTATGAATCCCACTATGAAAATGGTTACTAATTGGTTTTCTAATAATTTTGCTCATTTTTTGTTTAAAGGAATCAAAAACAATAGCACACAACTTACAAATATCAGATATAAGCTAAAACTATAATTATGATTTGTACAATTAAGATGATGGCAACATGCCAATAACTATCTCGGTCATATCATCCTTCATATGTTCTTGCCCATCCATGACTATCTGAACGGGCTTCCAGGGTCCACGTTTCTCATGCGTCACACGATGTAGTCGCATTTTGTAGGCCTTGACGAAACCTTTGCCGCACAGATCACAACTGTAGAGGGAAAATAGAAATTTTCAGCCTGGAGAGTTTTGAATTTAGTATCCAAAGGACTTACACGTGCGGCTTTTCACCCGTGTGTGTCATCTTGTGAAACTTCAAATTGTCCGAATATGTAAACGTTTTAAAGCATACATCGCACTCGTATGGCCGCTCCTTGGTGTGTATGCTGTTTAATTATTGATAAGATAGATGGCATCAATGTGGAAGTCCGCAGTACTTACCGATGGTGCTTAGTCTTAGTGGAGCGATCGGCGAAAGCGGCTGGACAAAAATTGCACTTGTAGGGTCGATTGCCAGTATGTGTGTTCATGTGACGGACCAGCTGTTGATTCTGTACAAATCCACGACCACAGATTCTGCCAAGCACAAAAGATTAGTCAAGGAAACATTTTTTTTGTTTTTATATGCTAAGCGAAACCTACTCGCATTCATGCGGTTTGATACCACTGTGGAACTTCATGTGATCGGTAAGGCGCGCCTGGGACGGATAAATGTTGCCGCACACATCGCAAATATAATTGGAGTGCTTGTCGCGCGGCTTGCGACCCATTTTCTTTTTCTCGTGCACATTGTCCATGGGACTGGTCGTCACCTTGGCACGCTGCTGCACCTTGCGCGGCTGTCGCACTCGATTCAACAGACGCGGCTGTGTTTTAGTCTCTGGCAAGTAACTATCATCGTCCGAGCTCAAGATATCTTGTGTCATATCGGCAACTTGCACATCGGTCCAAACGACACGTCTTGTGCTTCTTTTGGTTTGCGCTGCGGTGCTGCTCGGTGGCAGGGGCAAAGGCACGGATTCGGTTGCCAGGACCTCTAGCTCCTCATAGTCGGCAAAGTTTTCGGCGTCTGTTTCCATCTCAACCTCAGCTTCCGCTAGCTCTACAACGGTTGCGTCCTCGTAGACAACAGTATTTTGTTCTTCTTCCTCCACCTGCGCGTTGGTGGCATCATAGACAATGGCATCGGCATCCCCATCTGCATCCTCATCCACGCCTGCAACCACATAATTTATAAACTCTCCGGGCGTCTCTTCCACATCGCGTTCAAGTTTGATTTGCGCGTTAATTGGATTTGTTTGCTCCTCCCAAGCGCGTGCTATAGCCTCGGCCTCTGCCGCCTCGTCATCGCCCGCGCCAAGAGGCGTGTCCAACTCGGCAGACAGCATGTCCGCAATATGCTGATGCGACCGCTGGCAAGTGAGCCGGAATTTGTAGGCCACTCGGAGCACACGTACGCACTTGCTGCACATCTTGTCCGGAAAGTTGTCGTCTATGCTGACCTGTGAACTCCAATGGTTGCAACAGATTCGTCTGGTGTGACTTTAGCTTATTTGGTACTTACGGGAATCCCAGCACAGATGTGCAGCATCTGATCGAGGCGGGTGTTGGCATTTTGGCTGAAGATGTCCTGCAAGCTGTCCTCGTTTTCGTTGGGTTGGCCCAGGCACACCCGGCAAACAATCCATTTTTCGTTTAGTTCGGTTTTCATAACTTGTGTGTCCCGTTGTTGCAAATCATACAAATACAAGCAAAACTTTTGTATTGACAATATTATAACAATAATGCAGGCGTCCCTTGCTTCTGGTTGCCATTCACTAGTTTCGCATACACGGATTAATAGTATTTTAATATTTTAGTATTTTTTTATTATTATCTGTAAATTGCATAAAAGCTAATGAATTTTATTATTTGAATGAACAGCAATCAAAAATTACTTACAATTCGATTATATACAATTGCAAATAAACAAATGACAGCTGCAGCAAAAAAAAACAATACAGAACAGCATACAAATACTACAAGCAATGTTGCCATGGTCACCTTAAACGTTGCCATTCACACAACAGCGCCAACAGCTTGGATTTCTGCCTACAATTTTGTTTTAACATTTTTTGGCGTCACCTAGCTATAATTGAAGAATTTGTGCATTCCCTGAGGTAGTAAAATTTAAGAGATGCCGACAACAACAACTGCAACAACACAAAAGTGGATAGTATGCCGCGTGTGCTTGCAGCAGCCCAAAGAGCCAATGGGCAGCATTTTCAATGACGACACATCCAAAGATTTGACCACCATGATTCTGGAGTGCGGCGGCGTGCCCGTAAGTTTACCACCTGGACAAACGTAAATATCAAATTTTTAAAACCGTAATTCCCGCAGATCAAGAAGTTCGATCATTATCCGGATAAAATATGCGATAAGTGCTTGAAAAATTTACACGTTGCTTTCAAGTTTCGCCGCATTTGCCAGCGCTCCTACAAACACCTACGGCAATTTATAGCGCCCGTTGTCGTTGAGCAACAGTCGACCGAGGAGGACGGCAATGTGCTGGCGCTTAACAATGATTTGGCGAGCACAGATCAGATTGAGCCACATGCGCTGGCGGGCAGTGAGGAGAACAACGAGGAAGATGAGGATGTCAAAGAAAGGCTGGTGCACATGAAGAGCGAACAGGTGGAGGAGGATGGCATTATCGAGGAGCTGTACGATGTATATGAAGCGTACGAAGGCGAGATTGTCGCCGAACAGCCAGCTAACTATGAGGAGGGTCACGCCGAAGACGGTGAGGAGGAAATAGGAACGCATTCAATATCAGGTCTATCGGCGGACATTGAGTATCTGGAGCAGCTGGATCAGGATCAGCTAACGGAGAGCGCACACGAAGACGATGTTGAGGTGCAGCGTTCCTCTGACGAGGAATTTTTGCCAATAAAAACACGAACGGTTTCCACACGTTCAGCCAGCGCTGGAATCAAGCGACGCATCAACACACGCAAGGCATCGGCCAGCAAAACAATTGGCAATTTAAAGCGCGAAAAGTGCAGCGTTACAACGACAAACATCATACTGAATCCCGACGAGAGCATCACCTTTGGCGAGACAATTGTGCGCAAGACAACCGGTATCAAGACCAAAGGTGGCCACAAAATACTCGTCGGCGACAAGAAGGAATTCAAATACATATGCGACATATGCGGGAATATGTATCCATCGCAGAGTCGCCTCACGGAGCACATTAAAGTGCATTCCGGCGTCAAGCCACACGAATGCGAGTAAGCCAAGTGCACCACCACTAAACCAAAATGCATCTTTAATTGTTCATATTTTTTTCCTTGGCAGAATCTGCGGCCATTGCTTTGCCCAGGCACAGCAGCTGGCTCGGCACATGAACACTCATACGGGCAATCGGCCGTACAAGTGCAGCTATTGTCCGGCCGCCTTTGCGGACTTGTCTACCCGCAACAAGCATCATCGGTAAGTGGCAGCATCTGTGTGTGATTTTTATACTCATACTTAATTGATTTGTGTAGCATTCACACCAACGAGCGTCCATACGAGTGCGATGTGTGCCACAAAACATTTACCTACACTAATACACTGAAATTCCACAAGATGATTCACACCGGCGAGAAGCCGCATGTGTAAGTTAATATTAATCGCTGTTTTTTTCGATTATTATAATTGATTGTCATGCTTTCGACAGGTGCGAAATTTGCGGCAAGGGCTTTCCACAGGCGTATAAGCTGCGCAATCATAGGATTACGCATGATCGTCGCGGGGGCGTTGTCAATGCAAGTGCGGATGAGATGTATCCCATTTTTACAGCGAGCAAGGCCGGATTGGAGTTGTAATTATATAGTTGCATGTATATATAAATATGTATTTATATATATTTAATTACAGTACGTAATTATTCTGATGAACTTTAAACTGTAACAAGAAGTTGAAATAATTTACGAACGCATCTCAATTGATAAGTTTGCGTCTAGCCTAAGTTTTTAGTCTAATTATTCGGAAATAAATTAAGTATAGCTGCACAGATTGTCTTGGCGTCGGTCTCATCGGGATACAGCTGGAGCACTGCATGCACCTGATGCTGCGGGAACAGGCTGCTCAAATGGTAGCGCAACAGACGGCGCTGTTCCTCTCTGGACGCTTGCGCCGTGTGCAGCTCCTCATTGATACGCGAATCGGAGGCGGACAGATGGGCTAGATTGTGTGCGGGCATAGACAGCGATGGCGACAGCTTGGCCCCCTGATGTTGGTCTGTTAATGGTGCTGAGGGTGTCCGCGTCAGATACTGATGTTGATAGTTGTTATTGTTGTTGCAGCTGCTGCCCTGCTGCTGCTGTGGCGCACTGTACGTGGGCACCAGCAGCCGAAAGGCGGGCGGCGCCTGCCGTTGCAGTTTCTTGTGGTGATTCAACTGCTGCGCCGGCTCCACATCACAGCTATTGCTGCCCAGCTCCAGCTGGCTGTTGAACGCATGGCACAGCTGCTGCTGCTGCTGTTGTTGCTGCAGTTGTTGCTGTTGCTGCTGCTGTGAGATTTTCTCTATGGTATTCGATTTGGTGCGCGCCAGCGCAGCCAGCTTGGCATTGTTGCTGCTGCCGCTGCTGTTGGCCAACAGCTGCTGCCCACCATTGCTGTGCAGCGGCGCACTGTGCGAGACTTGGAGCGGCAGTCGCTGCAGCTGCAGCTGGGCCGTTTGATGCCGGAACTTGCATTTCTGGCCGTACGTGCACTTCTTGCCATAGGGACACAGTTGCTGCTGCGCCTCCGACATCTTTTGCTGTGTCTGCGCGCGCAAAAATATGTCCAGCGTGGGTCCCGAACGACCCAGCGGATCGTCGGGCGGCATAAAGATGTCATCGACAAAGGAGTACATCAGCAGGCGCTCCTGCACCACGCGCCGGAACTCATTGCTCTCCAGCAGCAAGTCGCGATAGTTATCGTTGGACACCACAATGCCGTCCGTCTCCACCGCCAGTTTGAGTATGAAGCGATCATCGTAGCAGGAGACTCGCTTGCCATCCAAATGCCGCGATGGCGTAAATACCAAGACGCGCTCGTGCTCAAGCTCATAGAGCAGCTCCTGTTCGGTTATATTGTTGTTGGCCAGTTCCTTGCGCCAGTTGGGCACAAAGGCCGTGATGTGTCGATGGCCGCGCTGACGGAACCAGTCCACGCAGATGCGTATGCCGCGGCAGCTGAAGACAGTGTTGTTGCCGTGCGACAGCGCCACATTGCTGCCATCGATGACGATGTGGCGCAGCGAGCCATTGCCGCTGCCGGGGGGCACATGATTGCTGCTGCTACTGTTGCTATTGTTGTTGGTGGTGGGTGGTGGAGCTGTTGGTCGGGGCGCGTCTGCCGTCAGCTTGATGAGCTCCGCCAACAGCTCGTTTTGTTTAGCCTCCGAGCCGAGACGCGTCAGCGCCGTGTGTATGGAATGGTCGCTGTAGCCCAATTTCTGTGCGAATTCGAGATTCTTGCGCTCAGCGCTGCTCAAGTCATCATCGTCACTGCTTTCCTGCTGCTGATGCTGCTGCTGCTGCGACGTCTGTGGCTTTCTCGCATACAATTTGTTGGCGTTTTGTTGTTGTTTTTGTTGTTGTTGCTGCTGCTGCTGCTGTAGCTGTTGTTGCTGCTGTTGTTTTTGTTGCTCGGGCACTTCGCAATCCATTTTAATGCGCATTTAGTTTGCTGCGCATCTACTAACTAGTGCACCTTTGTATATTGCAAGACAGTTGCGTGTCCGTTTCAAGTTCTTTAATAATTTTAAGCAATTTTTGCAACAAGTTCCGTCTTTTTACATTTTGTTGTTGTTGCCAAACAGATATGTTGTTAACATAACAGCGCGTTTAGCATTAGCATTTGCTCAACTGTTAATTACAGGTGGCCAAAGTAACTAATGCCTGGCAAAAAACCTTATGGAGTTTAACAAGATGTTCCAGTATTGTAATACAGCTATGGTTTTAATAAGAAATAAAACTCAAGCAAATTACCTACTTACTATTAAATTGGTCCAAATTTAAATTTAACAGCAGCAAATTGCCTTCGTTAAGTTCGCTATCTATCGATAGCCGTTGATATCAGGAATTAGACGATAACAATACCGTGGTCAGACATCTGTTGTTCAACACAGGTGCATTTTGGCGCGCGAATTACAACTGCTTTTAATAATTTAAACGAATCACAACTCATTAACCATGCATAAACAGATTTTTATTGTGTATTACAATAGAATATATCGCATATAGTATTTAATTTTTAACAAATTCGCTACAATTCATACAAGTATATAACATTTCAGAATAGTTGTTTTTAACAATTATATATCTCACTTTTCAAAATAAAGTACACAGTTGTTTATCTTTGTATGTTGTATGGTTGGTCCCTCTTTTCATGAAAAAAGAGTGCGCTGCATTCTAATTAGACTACTCGTACAATAAATATGAATGTATATATATAGTAATACTATTAGTGGTCACACATATTCGGGTATATAGATTTTCAATAGTTAAATGCATAGATACACACGTACGTTCAACGACAATAAAGTAATTAATTAATTTCGTTTAATTTCCGTTCGTTTGCCATCACATGTGTGTGGCAATTAGTGTGACAGCAGCACTAATAATAAAAAATAAATAACTATAAAATTGGACGTAAAGTTTACTCTAATTACTTGCTTCTAAAAATGGTTGCAGAGCTGCTACTTCTTAAATGTGTGCACGTGTGTGAGTACGGGTGGGCGTGTGAAGAGGTGGCTCTGTTTGTGCGTGGTCCATTTCAAATTCTAGCAGTCATTCATTTCTTTTCTAAAAATTGCTCCAAATGAAAGTTTTAAGGATGCATTTCCCCTTGACACGTTGTATCCTATAACTTTAGCTCTTGCGTGTTCAACCAATCTGTTTTACTGCTCTGTGTTCTGCTTATGGCTAACATAAAATTTGTTCTGACACTGTGTAAGTGTGTGTGTGTCTGTGTGTGTGTGTGTGTGTGTGTGTATATACTCAGGGCTTTATGTTGGATTTTCTTCTTTAACGGGTAATTAGTGAACTTTTTCGCGCTGACTTTTATATCATTTCCACAGAGCGTTGCAATTTGTGTTTCGTTCTGCTTTTTCGGTGGCATTATTCATGACTGCAAAGTTTATGGCGGTTTTGATGCTTAACAAATTAAAAGTCACAGTTAAAGAAGAAGAAAATAAGTTGAATTTTTCATGCTGAGTATCAATGCCACAATGTTGCTGCAATTGCAAATGTATTTTGCTGATTATAAAGTCTATTTATAGTGCACACAAAAATGTGCTCGCTGCATTTCTTTGCGTCATTTTAATTCAAGGAAATATTAGCTCCTGACATGATTTTTGATCTGTACCACACGCTCAATTGCCTGGCATATGTTGTGTGTGTTCCAAACGAGGAAATAAATGAACTCTCATCTGGCTACACCAATTTGTTAGACCGATAATTTTTGGTTGAACAAACTTTCTCATTAATCAGTTGCTTAATTTTAAAAAGCATGCGACAGGATAACGCCCACAGCCTGGCACGTGTGTGGGATCATTTCTTTTAATTTATTATTACTCCGTTCGCAACGAGAAGGGAAGTTTATTTAGACTGAGACTTGAATTTTGGCTTTTAAGGTTTATGTTGGTTAAGTGTTTATTAGTAGAATCTTTATATCTCTAAAAGTTTTCGTGCTGTGATCAGGTTTATTATTATGATGAGCATTTTTACTTTTTATTCACATATTATTATTTCTTCGTCACATTTTGAAAGTCCCCATTAAAGAAATCTCTTTTTGATATTTTTGCAGCTGCCCTTATACTGTGAACAGAGTATGACGCAGTCGGTTGTGGCCAACTCCTATTTGCTTGTTTGTTTTTTCAACATTTTTTCTTTTTTGCCTGCTTTAGGTACACAAACCTGTTTATCTGGGCTGAAAATATATCCACATTGCACGTTAGGCTGCTAAGCTGATTAACATTTAGTCCCTACACGATTAGGTGTGTGTGTGAGTGTGTGCTTATTTTGGTATGTGAACTGGTAACATTTACATTCAATACTTTTTGCGTGCTAAGCTAAGGTGAGTTTTGTGGTCAGAGAACGGACTTTAATGTGCGCCATTCCCCACTAATTTAATGTCAAGTTGATTTGGCCATTTGTCCGTGCCGCTATCTATGTGTTCCACCAAACCCACATTTGCTTGTTTTACTTTCAGACAATTGTTATGCGACTCCTCTTTTCTTTTATATTGCTTCTTTGCGCTTTGTTCGTGTGCATTGCAACCAGTTTCCGTTACTGTTTTTATTATTATTGCCTCGAGCCACCGAAAAACGAGAAACGAGAAAATAAGAAAACTCACTTGACTCACTTCAACCGGTATGTTCGTTCGTTTTGGCTTTCGTCTGTCCGCCTGTTAGTTTGTCTGTCGGTTAGTCTGTTTTCGTTTGGTTGGTTAAATGCTCCCACGCTGTCAATGCTTGAAATTGGGCGCTGCATCAGCAATATCGAGAGCAGGCAACGCGCTTTGTGTACTTCGGTATGAAGGGCTACAAGTCTTACTCTAAAACACCAAACAAAAAAACGAAGTCAACGGTTTTTGCATTTCCATTGTAATTTAAACTTGAATTGAAACGAATTGTTACGATTTTCATTTAAATTAAAAGCAGAATTTGACTCTATAGCGTTTGGGAAAATGTGTAAAATGTTCTGCAGAACAATATAAAATGTTATACATCGTCGAAAATAAAGCTCAGGTGTAAATGAATTTATGTTAAATAAAAAAAAAATGTTTTTATCTCGTTGACCCAATCCCAAGAATTTGAAAAAATAGTTACCTTGACATGGACCACGAGGTAAAATAAAATGAAATAAATAAATTTCACATATTAAACATTATTTAAAATAAATGTAAACCTTGCACCCCTGTGCATGCTGCACACAAAATAAGCTGTACATAAATATATTTATTCTAATTTCGGAGTGCGTCATTTTACACTGCCTCTCGGCCGCACTTGAAATCGAAGAAAATCCAATGAATTTCCCAAAAGTTACACAAAATGCGCCATGAGATGAAAATGGGAAAAACATTTCAAAAGCACAAGATTTCCGTATTTTTTGCTACGTGTAATTTAAATTGCATGTGTGTGTATGACTGTGTGTGTTGTAAGCTGGGGCCAAATGGGACTACGGGCTTAAAACAATCTAACGCCGCCTGCCCGTCCGCCTGCCTGCCTGCCTGCTTGCCCAGAGCTCGCGTTGGCCAACTTAATCGTCAGCGTCAACATTGTTGCAGTTGCAGTAGCACTGTTGACATTTGACCTTGCCATGCCACGTTCCTTTTTTTTGTCCTTTGTGTGTTTGTTTTATTTATTTATTTTTAGTTGGTTTTTTCTTCTTTTTGTTGTGTTTTCCCGTTAGGCGTTGATAAAATATTCACGCTTCTTGTGACATTTCTCATACGCAATGTAGCACAGAGCAATGGTAATGAGCACCAGTATCGTAATGCCCATAATAATGCTGACCAATATTATTTCATCGTTGATGCTTTTGTAGGAGTGACCTGCAAGCAGACAAGAGACAAAATACAAGATAAACAGATTAAGATTTACCGAAAGCTTTGATAAATTGCCAAACATTTTGTTTATTGTCCGGCAAGTTGGGGATGGGAGGACTGGGGTAATTCACTCAGCAACCAGTAAGCTGGAGGCGGCTCTCTAGCGGTTGTTTTCTCAATAAACATTCTGGCTTGTTAGAACTCATGCATATTCAAGCTGCTCGTTTTTAGCAATCACATAGAAATGTGTATACGCGTACTCTGACAAATGCATTGTTATAAAAGATAAATAATAGCTGAGCAAAACACAGAGGTACATGCATAAAAACACATTTATACATATGTCTGGCGTATCATCTTAAATAAATAACACACAACACGCACACATAAATAAGGGCAATAAAAAATTAAATTAAATTTTGATTCGCAATTCGCTTTCATTGCAACAGATGTATCAAAGTTTTAGGGATCCCTTGTATGGCGTGGATTAATAATACCATTATAAAATGGCAAGCAAAACAATCACCACACCATACATAAATATGTGTATGTACATATTTGCATACGTGGAAATTACATTTTTTTCAATTAAACTTTCATAACGTGGCCAAAACTGAAGCGATTTTAATGTTGTGTAACTGTCAAACTCCAGGTTAATATGTAAAAATGTATTTTGTTTTTAATATTTAAAATAATATTTATCTAGAAATACCCTACCTTTTTTTGGACTCAAAAAGTTTTTTATGGTTTTATCTATATTTTTATTGATTGGCTTAAGATATATATTTATAACTTTCAATGAAATTGTTTGATTCACATTTTTTTTTATTTTATTAGCTTAATGAACATAATTTAACATATATATGTAGATATGTCGGTATTTGTACGATTTGCTTGTGCCAAATGGACGCTTTGAGGCCTGCCATTTAGCCAGATGCTTGCTCTATGTGTAATTTAACACATAATCGATGAAGCATTCGCCAACCCCAAGGCAGAGCATCGAGCAAATTAAAATCATGTTCACAGCAGCCAAAGCGTCGCCGTATTTTTGTTGGCCAGCAACCGCCGTGGGTTTTGTTAATTAGGCGGCTTAAATTACGTCGGCAAGTTAAACTCGATTTGCCTTTTCTCATGGCTCTGCGACCAAATAAATTGAAATCAAATGGCGTGGTTAATGTGTTTTGTACGCCGTGAAGTGTCATTTAACGTATTCTTGAGTTTGCCCCGAAATGTAGGCAATGATTATTTGCGTATGATGACAATAAAAATAAAAATCCATGTGTTGTTAAGGTACTAAATTAAGATTGTACAGGTTCTACACTTTGTAATAATAATACAGAATTAAAAAATAAAATAAAAATAAAAGTAATAAAATAAAAATCCGATAATATTAATGAAAAGACTGAATAATCATAATAAATATACCTTAAAAAATATCTATCTATATCTGAAGTTCAAAAGCGGCAACATATTGTTGCTTATATGTACTTTATGCACTTTGTATAAGTAAATAATGATCATAAATTAAAATTTAAAAAGGTCACCAAACTTAAATAAATATTCGACCAAAGTTTTCAAAGTAGCCAGGGAGGAAAATTAATTAAAATTAATAAGAATTCAAAATTAAAATAAATATCAAGTCTGCGGTCTTAACGCAGTTTAATTTGAATAAGCTTTATGTACAACCATATTCAGGCTTGGGCTTCAAGTGAAAAAATAATAATCAAAGTAGGGCCCATTGTTTTCTTAATTTCCTCTTAGTTGCTGCATGGATTTTCAGTTGTTGTGAAAACATTTAAAGAATTTTCTTCGGTTTTTTTTCTTTCATATGACCTTAAAGTGTTTCAAAACTTTGCCAAACTGCGAAATGAAAACCTCATAATGAGGAAAAATTAACTTTACAAAATAATTTATGGGATGTCTGAAAAAGTTGAGCTGTCAAAACGCAAATTGTGTAATAGAAATATAAATGTCGAATGCAAGCCAACATTATGCAAAAAAAGTAAAAAAAACTAAAAGTGTCCAGTTGAAATCTTAATGGGAATTGACATACGAAGTATAGAGATTTACGAGTGTGCGCGAAAACATATATACAGAGCTATGTTTTTTAGCGCACGTGGCATACATTTTTGTATTAAATTTCGTTTATTGTTTTTTCCAATAAAAACGGCCAATAAAGTTATTTGTATTATTAATGTGGATGGGCTGATATCTGACATAATAACTTTATTTGTGTGTGTTTGTGTGGGACAAAGGTCTTGAGTGCTTTGTGGGCAGCATTAAAGAATTTCCTGAAATTCGCAGCGTGATTTGCTCTGATTGAAGCCATATACAAACAAGCGTATACGATATATACATATCGTACGTATAGGTGGGGAAGTCAACGTTAGTTACGTTATGACTGCGAGCAAATATGTAGCTTCAGTTTCTGCTATCACGACATCAGCGTAATCCTGCCCCAACCCCCCTTTTAGCTTCCATGTTGTTTTGGATTTAATGTCTGTTTGTCTGTCTGTACACAGGACGAAGCTTTAATTTCAATTTACCTACCGCATAGGAGTGTGTTGTGTTCCCTTGGCCCTGACAGCAAGTAGAAAGTGTGAAAGGAAATTGTCAATTATGTAACTTCAAAGCGTAGCCGGATTTCGAATTAGATATGCGTCCGCTCAAGGACATTATCAGACGCAATTGTAGATTTGTATATAAAGCATTAAAAACGTAAAACAAAACTTAGCTCAGCAGAAAGACAAAGCTAATTGTAATTGTAATTGGTTTCGCTCGTTAAAAAGTAAACAGAAGAGATACAAATAAACGAAAAAAAAAACATATAGCAGATATACGATTTGCACACAACTTTATCTATTTACGATAGATTGTTGCTACAGAAACTTTGTAGTGTAGCAGTCGAACAATATTTAGATTGTTGCCATGGAGGTTACATGAGATATAAACAACAAACTGCAAAAAAAAAAAATGAAAAAAAGTGGTGAGCTTGCTATAGTCGACCAACTAGGAGATAAGCGCCTCACTAACACTTTATTTTGTTCTGACAAAACTCAACTTAATCATCCAAAAGCAATCCTAGATAGAATTCTGCATGTGCGTCTATGTATATATTTGTGCACATAAATACAGAAATTGCTTGAGCTTCAGTCAAGAATCTGAGCTTGCGCCCCATTATAGAAACTAAATAAAAAATAAAAAAAGTAATACATTTTCAGGACTTAAATTATTGGGTCTATAGTTGTTTTTTTTATTATTGGGGTGATAAAAGGGAGGTATTCAAAATTCGAAATATTTAAAAATCTGCGTATGCTTTACGCGAACGTATTGTAACCAACTTGGTGGATTTAGCTCGTACAGCTGGTATAGGAAATATGCTCAAAAAACCGGGTAAAAGTATTATACGATAATTATCAGATTATCGATAATTTGAAATAAACTTGATCTGGGTTGGTATATACGAACTGAAATAATCTAAGTTCAGCTTGCTAGGTTTTCTAGTCGCTGAAATCGATGCGTTCATACAGACAGACGGACAGGCAGCATAGCTAAATGTGATTGTGATCAATAATGTTTCCTTCTTCACCAAAATCATTATACCCTTTTTAACCATTTTTAACGGGCTCAGGGGACACAAAACATGAGAACTGTTTTACAAGAGAATTGTGACACTGTTTGATAAATTGTAATTCTGTTTTTGATTTTTAAGTCATTTAATTCATACTGTTTGTTAAAATTAGTTCTAGTTTTTCAGAGTTAGAATATTTACACTATAAATTCCAAGTATTTTAACATTTTGTATTTTAAAAATTTTAGATTTGACCACATAATTAAAGAGATTATAATTTTGCCATGGCCGAGTATGTAGACATTAGTTTATCGTTGAATATTCAAATGAAGTTATTCAATATTATGCACATTTACCTTTGCTTAGCGAAGAGAATTTCACAGCCGGCAAAAGTCTAAAAAGATGTTGTGGCTTCCATTGGAGGGGTAAAGG
>SCDS01000907.1:8966-49091 GCA_004149465.1 Drosophila nigromelanica
CGCAGGGATCGTATAATGCCATGAAATCTTCAGGCTCAGATGCGCGCCCTTCCCCGCCAGAGGCTGCGGCAGGGACAACTGCATCCGGGTGTCTGAAACAAGCGGTGTGAGAGGTGTTTCATGCCCATCCAGACTCACGGTCACAGCCTCAATCACCATCCCATCGGTGTGGTTCTGGAGGCGCTGTGGCGCGGCATAGGCCCCGCGTGAGCCCTGCTGATAAATATTCTGGTCTAGTTGCAGCCAGAGCGTTGAGAGACTTTCCGGGCTGTTATTGGTGTAAGTCAGCGTTTCACTGCCAGACAGGGTATGTGTGGCGGGGTCAATATGCACATGGATGGTGTAATCAGACCGGTTTTGCCAGGCCATAGGGCCGGGAGCCCCGTTACCGGAATGATAAAGATTAACCGGCTGAGGGTAAGAAAGCGGCGCAAAAATCTGGAACGGGTCCGGCTCCGCAGCATGTGCTGCCGAGAAGGCGCTCCCGGCCAGCAGGGCCGTCAGAAGCCCTGTGTGGGCTGGACGGATGAATTTAAAAAGCCACGTTTTTTCAAAACTGCCAGACACCGTCGCACCACCTTTTCACACAGATTCTTATCTGTCCGAGAGGGTAAACCAGAATGTTGCCGGAATAAAAGAAAGGCCGCCTGAGAGGGTATGTTCTCAAGACGGCCTTTTCAGAACTGATAAAAAGAGATCAGCGTTTGTCGCAGCTTTCCGTTAAGGAATTGAAGAACCGCCCGGCGCTGCAATGCACCACATCAGACCCCTGCGGCGCCGCCTGAGGGGCCGTCCCGTAATAAGCCGGTTGCGTATCAGAGGGATACCCTCCCTGCGCCACAGGGGCTTCCGTAGGCTCAGCATAATAAGACGGAGGCGCATACATGGTCTGGGGGGCCTGATAGCTCTCCTCTGCGGCAGAGGCTGCCGCAGCGCCTATAGCCAGACCAACCACGGACCCGAACGCAAAAGGCGCGCCCCAGCCCCAGCCGCCACCCCAGTAAGGGCTGCCCCATACACCATATCCCCAGTTATAGCCCGGATAGCCCCAGCCGTAACCGGGGTAACCCCAGCCTCCCCATCCGGGGCCGCCCCACCAGCCACCACGCCCCCAGCCGCCGCCACGGTAAAAGCCACCCGGCCTGCCGCCCCAGCCGGGCCCGCCGTGAAAGCCGCCCCTGAAACCACCGCCGGGGCCACCATGAAAGCCCGGACCACCAAAACCTCCGCCGGGCCGTCCACCGCCAAACCCCGGACCTCCGTGGAAGCCAGCCCCCCCAAATCCGGGGCCGCCGCCATGAAATCCACCGCCCGGCCCCCCACCGGGGCCTCCGTGGAAGCCACCACCGGGGCCACCACCAAAACCACCGTGCATGCCACCGCCGCCGCCAAACCCGCCACCTCCCCCGCCGGGATGGGCCAGCGCAGCAGGAGAGAGAGCACAGGTCAGCAGCAGGCATGCCGCCAGCCGTCCATAATGCAGTGAAGTGCGTTTCATGATCTGCCCCCTCTTATGGCCAGCCATCCGGCCTGATTCTGGCATCCGGTTCCTGCACGGAACATAACGTATCTCTGAATAAGACGTGGGAAACCGTTGACCGGATTTCCACAGAAAAGCTGCCTGACGCGCTTTAGATGTCAGCTTTGACACACGATACAGCGTTTCGGCCATTTAAAGAGGAGAATAGATGCGTCATACGGCAATCTGATGGCTGAGGCAGGCCTCCAGACGCAGGCTGCCGTGCACCAGATGCACATCCTATGCCAGAGAAATCTGGCCAAAAATCCATTGACCCACCCTGAAAGAGGGGGAACAGATTTAGCAATTTTTGCGGGAAAAGTCTGGTCGGAGTGAGAGGATTCGAACCTCCGGCCCCTGCGTCCCGAACACAGTGCTCTACCAGGCTGAGCTACACTCCGATGACCGTGAGCGGGCTATACCCCTCTCCGGCCCTCTTAGCAAGAGGTGAAACGCAGAGAAGTAGAATTCTCTGCTGCTCTCAGAGCTGATCCACAGCGACGCGATCTGATTGCTCCGCACACAGAGAACGCGCCAGCGCTGTTTCAACGTCCGATACGGCCTCAATCATGGCCCGTGCCTCTGCTGAGGCAAACCCCTGCTCCACGGCAGCATCCAAGGCGGCAAGCAGCATATCGGCCCAGTTTGCCGTATTAATCAGGATAATTGGCTTGCTGTGGCGTCCAAGCTGCTTCCACGTCAGAATTTCCATCATCTCATCAAACGTGCCAAAGCCGCCGGGAAGAATCCAGAACGCATCCGCGCGCGAGAACATGATCTGCTTCCGGGTATGCATCGAGTCCGTTACGATCAGTTCGGCCACGCCTTCATGCATTTTTTCCCGGCTTTCCAGAAAATCGGGAATCACACCGGTAACAGCGCCGCCCGCGCGGAGGGTTGCATCTGCCACAACGCCCATCAGCCCATGTGCGCCACCGCCATACACCAGACGGATGCCGGCCTGTGCCAGCGTATGGCCAACGGTCTGCGCAGCCTGTTTATAAAGCGGGTTTTTCCCAAAGCGAGACCCGCAAAAAACGGCAACAGCATTCAGGGTCGAGGGCATAGGGTCCTTCTCCTTTTTTTCTCACGTTCTGAGTAGCAAAAAACCATACCGTGTTTTCACGGCTTATGCAGGGCTGAAAATCTTTACGAGACTGTTTCAGGACGCAAGGCGGGTTTTCTTGTTAAGCGCCACACACAGCCCAACACCGACAAGGCTGACAAAAGCCGCGGCCTGAAACACGGCACCATACCCCCAGAGCGGGATCATCAGGCCCAGCAGAGGGCCGGAAATCCCTATGGCTATGTCCAGACAGACAGAAAATGCCCCGATTGCCGCCCCTTTGCTCTCCGGGCCAGTCTGCGCCACAGCGCCAACACCCAGTGCAGGAAACACCAGAGAAAACCCTGCCCCTGTCAAAGCCGCGCCAACATAAGCCCACGCAACAGTCTGCCCAAAGGCCAGTACAAACAACCCCAGAGCTTCCACCAGCAAGGAGACCATCGCCACGGTAATTCCGCCCTGTTTTGCAATCTGGCGGGTAAACGCAAAGCGGGTCAGCACAAACGTAATCCCGAACAACGCCAGCGCAAATGCCGCGCCACTCCAGTTCTGATCAGAAAAATACAGTGCCAGCATTGCGGAAATTGCCCCGAACCCGACGGACCCGGCAGCAAGTGCAAGCCCGTAGGGCAGAACACGCCCTAACACGGTAAAAAACGAAGGCTGCTTGCCCGCAACCAGCGGGGCCACGGCTGGCTGACGCAAAGCCAGCGGAATCCCTATCCCCATCAGCGCCGCAGACAACAGTCCAACACCCGCAAATCCGCCGAGAACCGGCACGGACACACTATGGTAGATCAGTGTCGCAACAGGCGCGCCCAGCGCAATGCCACCATAGGAACACACCCCGTTCCAGGAAATGACCTGCGCTGTGCGGCTGACGCCTGCCCTGCGGATGTTCCAGATAATGACGGCCGTTGCCACCCAGCTTTCCGCAACCCCCAGCGCAACCCGCCCGGCCAGCACACACAACAGGGCAAGACGCGGCCAGGCCACCAGCAGAGCGGCCGCAACCAGCAGCAGGCCAGACAGCACGCCGGTGCTCAGACCCATCAGCACAACACGCTTCGGGCCATCTGTATCCACCCGCTTGCCTGCCCCGACGCGGGAGGCAAACGTGGCCAGATACTGAACAGAGACAGCAAACCCCGCCATGGCGGAACTAAAGCCAAGTTTTTCCCGCACAAACAGGGGCACGACGGCAATTTGCAGGCCAATATCCGTGTAACAAAACAGCGTAAAAATCACGACGGCCAGAATAACAAACGTAACCGAGGACGTGCGGACAGCCCCTTCCGACATGAAACATTCCTCAAAAAATGATGCTATACAGCGTGTTCAAGATCCTATTTCCAGATGAAAGACCCGCTCCATGACGAAGCCTCTTCCGGACGCAGGCGGATATGTCACGCTCTCTTCCCGTATCGCCTATGAAAACCCATGGACCCGCGTAAGGGAAGACATCATTCGGCGGCCCAATGGCAAAGATGGGCTGTATGGGGTGGTCGAGCGCGGTCAATTTGTTGTTATCCTGCCGCTGGGGGAAACAGAAGACGGGCGGCCCACCGTAACGCTGGTCAACCAGTATCGTTACCCGATTGGCCAGCGGCTGTGGGAATTCCCCATGGGCATGTGGGAAGACCGGCCTGACGCCGCACCGGAAACACTGGCCGCCGGAGAATTACAGGAAGAAACAGGGCTGATTGCCAAAACGCTGCATCATGCCGGTGTGATGTATCAGGGCGCGGGCTTCACCACCCAGAAGGGGCATGTCTATCTGGCGACCGGGCTGACACAAGGCCCGTGCGCGCGTGAAGAAACTGAACAGGACATGACCTGTCACACACTTTTACTGGAAGAGGTGGAGGAGATGATCCGTAAAAACGAGATCACCTGCATGGTCACGCTCTCAGCTTTCGGACTGCTTCGCGCACAGGGATTGATTTAAAAAACGTATGGATTTTTCTGTGAGGCTTTCTGACTTTTCTGATGGAGTCAGAGAGCCTCACAGATTATTCAGAACGGGCGAACAATTACCATAATAACGATAATCATCATGAGAACTGTCGGGATCTCATTCGCTATCCGGTAATATCGTTCGGCGTGGGTATTTCTGTCTTCCGCAAACTCGCGCCGCCAGCGGGCGCAGAAACCATGAAATGCAAACATGCCGACCAGTGCTGTCAGTTTGCAATGCCACCAGCCTGCATGCCAGTCCACACTTCCCGGCGTTAACACCAGAAGCACACCAAACAGCAGGCTGGCGCACATGGCCGGGTTTATAATGGCGCGCAGCAATCTGCGCTCCATGATTTTAAACCGCTCACTCTCCTCTGAGCCGATACGCACCTGACAGTGATAGACAAACAGACGCGGCAGATAGAAAAGACCGGCCATCCACGCCATGACAGACATGACGTGAAAGGCCAGAAACCAGCGTACCCAGGGCAGAAGAGCATCAAACGTCATCAGACTGATCCCTGACTCTGCAAGGCTTTTTGTAAAATCGGCACAAATTCTGAAAGATGATGGATACGGATCAGGTTTTTCCAGTCCGGAACCGGATCTGACCCCGGCCGGAGCAGAACACACATCATCCCGGCATCCACCGCCGCCCGCGCACCGGTATTGCTGTCTTCCAGCACAACGCAGTTTTCAGGCGAAACACCTTCCTGTGCTGCGGCATGCAGATACACATCTGGCCGGGGTTTGGGCACGCCCATATCCCGCGCGGAATGAATCCGGTTTGCAAAATAATGCGTCATATCAGTTGCAATGAATTTCGCATCCATTTCCTCAACCGAGGAATTGGACCCGACACGCACAGGCAAACCCAGCTTTCTGACGCCTTCAAGCATGGCATGCACGCCATCAATCGGGTCAACGCCTTGTTTCATCGCTTCAACAAAACGCTTCTGGACACGATCTGCCCAGTCAGACCCAAGAGATTTTCCGGTTTTCTTTTCAATATCTTTCTGAATTTCCGGCAATGCCATGCCGGAAAATTCTTCAACCGCCTTTTCAGGCGGAATAGTCAGGCCAGCAGCGCGCGCTTCTTCCGCGCTGATCCGGCAACAGGTCTGTTCACTGTCCACCAGAACACCATCACAGTCAAAAATGACAAGTTTCAGGTGCCCTTCAGGAGAAAGTGCTAAAGCCTGCGTCATAAACCGGTCTCCCGCACTGTTTTGACCAGATCCGCCACATGCTCAACAGGCGTTTGCGGCAGAACACCGTGACCAAGATTAAAGACATGCGCGCGGCCACGACCGGCATTGCGCACAGCCAGAGCTTCACGCCGCATGGCCTCACCGCCAGCCAGAACAGCAACCGGATCAAGGTTGCCCTGCAGGGCGATATGTTCCGGCACCATGCTGCGCACAGTGGCAAAATCTGCCCCGGTATCCAGTGCGAGAACATCCACGCCGGTTTCCCGCGCATATTCTGCCACCATCACGCCGCCAAGACGCGGAAAACCAATAACGCGCACGGAGGGGTAACGCGCTTTAATGGCCTGCACAATCTGGCGCGTCGGCGCGATCACATGTTTACGGAATTCTGAAGGAGAAAGCAGACCTGCCCAGGAATCAAACAGCATGACAGCTTCAGCACCCGCTTCAATCTGGGCACAGAGATAGGTTGCTGTCTGCTCCGTCAGCAGCGCCATCAGCCTGTCAAACAATGCGGGTTCAGAAAAAGCCATGCTGCGGGTTATGGCAAATTCACGCGAGCCGCCGCCTTCCACCATGTAGCAGGCAACCGTGAAGGGGGAACCGGTAAAGCCGAGCAGTGTCGTTGCCCCCCCTTTTGCAACGCCAATATCGTCAGGGCCGTCCAGAATGCTTCTGAGCCGGGATAGCGTTTCCAGAACCGGAGCCGTCACCTCTGCAATGCGTGCAGGATCGAGTTTTGCCAGATCGGCTTCACTGCGGATTGCGCCGAGAACCGGCCCTGTACCTTCAACAAACTCAAGGGACTGCCCCATGGCCCAGGGCAGAATGAGAATGTCAGAGAACAGAATAGCGCCATCCATCCCAAAGCGGCGGATAGGCTGCAAGGTCAGTTCAGTCGCAATCTCCGGTGTCATGCAGCGTGTCAGAAAATCTGCTCTGGCGCGCATGGCCCGGAATTCCGGGAGGAAACGTCCTGCCTGTCGCATCAGCCACATTGGCGGTGGCCAGACAGCCTCACCGTTCAATGTTCTGAGCAGGCGTTTGGAGGGGGGGATATCTGTGTTGCTGGTCATGGCCTGAAGTCCTGCACGTCTTTGTCCAACCTGTCCACGGTCCTAAAATATAAAATAAAAGAATAGAAATGGATTTAGAGGTTAAAGGGTACTGTGGATGACGGGGTACCCACCATTCCGAAAATGTACCCCATCTTTCCCACACTGTGTACAGATTGCAGAGCGTTGGAAATGCTGAGGTTTTCAGAGTTATCCAGAATGTACCCAAATGAGGGTGTGTACAACTCACCGGTTCATGACTCTTGTGAGTTGTGCACGGTACTCGGTACGCGCTTGTCATGATCGCCGTACAATCCACATGTACCCCGGTACTCAGGAGAGTACTCACATCCCCCTTATTGCTCAGTACCTGAAAGAGACTCGCTTTCGTGACAGATTTAGTACTCAAACCGACTCCAATACAGGACTCGCGCCATAAACTGGTTCTGGCGAGCGGATCTGCTATCCGCCGCACACTTCTGGAAAATGCCGGACTGACGTTTTCTGTGCTGACGTCTTTTGTTGATGAAGCGCCTCTTAAACAGGCCGGACGGGAAGAAGGGGCAACGCCGCAGACGGTTGCCCTCCGTCTGGCGGAAGCCAAGGCGCTTTCCCTCTCCTGCCCGGATGCCTTTATTATCGGGGCGGACCAGATGCTTTCCTGTCATGGAAGCTGGTATGACAAACCTGCGGACCTCCCCGCAGCGCGGGCACAGCTTCTCTCTCTAAAAGGCCAGACCCATACCCTGCATACGGCTGTGGTGGTGTGCCGGAACGGGCAGGTCCTGTGGCAGCATGTCTCTGAACCTCAACTGACAATGCGTTCGTTTTCTGACGCCTTTCTGGATGCCTATCTGGCAGCGGAAGGTGAAGAGTGCCTGTATTCTGTCGGAGCGTACCGTATTGAGGGGCCGGGCCTGCATCTGTTTGCCCGGATGGAGGGAGATCAGACGGCTATTCTCGGCCTGCCGCTCCTGCCTTTGCTGGAAGGGCTGAGAGAGATGGGGGTGCTGTTTTCCTAAAATAGGGACTTGTCAGCCCTGAAATCGTCTTGTATCAGGCGTGCACAGGCAAGCCACGTCATGTGGCCTGAATGGAACAGTGTGGGGCCATAGCTCAGTTGGGAGAGCGCCTGAATGGCATTCAGGAGGTCGTCGGTTCGATCCCGATTGGCTCCACCAGTTTCCGCTTTCTTGCCTTTTCCCGCTATAATATATTTTCAAACACTCACGCTGTAAGCGTTTTTAAAGCAGGCTTATCGGGGATAATTCCGCTCAGGGCCTATCCAGCGTTTACGCTGAAATCCTCCCTCTTCTCAAAAATTGATAATGCCTTTTCCCAGAAGCCCGGTGCTTAACGCTCAGCTCTGTCGGCGTGTGGATTTTCTGAAGCAGATAAGGTTTTTTCTGGCGCTGGTCGGTGCTGCTTTGTCTCTGGCTGCTTAAAATGTTTCTGAGTATTCCGGGCTTTCTGCTGTAAGCACATCACGTCTCTGATGATGTGTCAGCCCCTCCGGAAGCTGACGCAGACCGGAGAATGGCCGCAGGAGGGACATATGGCAGACCAGAACTGGACAGAAGAAAGCCCTGAGGATGCTGAGGCAGATGCCCGGGCAGACCGGATTTTTCAGCAAACCGGCATTGCCGAGCCCGCTGAGCCAAAAGGCAGTTTTCTGCTAACGGTTCTCCTGCCTGTTCTGATAGCAGGGGCTCTTCTGATTGGTGGCCTCTGGATGTTTTCTGGCTGGCTTGGACTCTAACAGGCTGGGACATTCAGACTATGCCGCGCTTTTCTCCTGCCCCGTTTGTGCCGGGAACCGACTTTACACCCTGGCTGATTGTGCTGCTGGGGCTGGTAACCGCCATCGGGCCGGTGGCAACGGATATGTATCTTCCCGCCTTTCCGGAGGTGGAGCACGATCTTGGGGGCGGTAAAGGCTCAGCCCAGTTTACGCTGGGGGCCTGGTTTTTAGGGCTGGCTATCGGGCAGTTTTCTCAGGGGCCGCTGTCTGACAGATTTGGCCGCCGTGCGCCGCTTATGCTTGGCCTGCTGGTGTTTGCCATTGCCTCCGCTGGCTGCGCGATGGTGCAGGATTATCATCTCTTTTGCCTGTGTCGCTTTGTGGCGGCCGTTGGCGGGTCGGCCAGCGCCGTGATTCCGCGCGCCATTGTGCGTGATGTGGCGACAGGCAAAAAAGGTGCGAAGCTGATGTCTCAGCTCACACTGGTTTTTGGAGTCATGCCTGTTTTGGCCCCCAGTCTGGGCAGTCTTGTTCTGCAATTTGGCAACTGGCGGTGGATCTTCTGGATCGGCACGCTCTATGCGCTGGCCGCCATTGTCGGCCTGTTCTGCTCTCTGCCGGACACGTTGCGGCCAGAACGCCGCGTTGCGTTTTCTCCTATCAAAATTCTGACCCGCTATATCACCATCAGTCAGGAGCCGGTGTTCCTGTCCAACGCGCTGATCGCCACATTTTCAACCTTTGTGATGTTTGCCTATCTGGGCAGTGCTCCTGTGCTGTTTGAACAGGTGCTGCATTTCACGCCCGGTCAGTTCGGGGCGTTTTTCGGGGTGAATGCGGCGGCTTTCATTCTGGGAACGCAGATCAACGGTCGCCTTGTGCATCGGGTTGCCATGCCGGTGCTGCTGGAAGGCGCTTTGCTCTGGGCAATTGTTGCCGGAGGGCTGTTCACGGTGCTGGCTTTGTGCGGGGTTGCCGGGGAGCATCACGCTCTTCTGACCTGCAAGCTGATTGCCAGCATTACCGGGGCGCTGGGCTTTATCGGGCCGAATGCGACTGTGATGTCCTTCTATCATCATGGCCAGCATGCAGGCAGCGCGTCTGCCCTGCTGGGAACCATGCAGTTTGGAATTGGTTCATTGAGTAGTGTTCTGGTGGGTCTGCTGCCCGGTGGCAGCGCAATACCAACCGCCATTGGCATGATGGTGGGGATTCTTGGAATGGCCGGTGCGGACCTCATGCGGCGGCATGCCCCCGAAATTGGCGCCGACGAGGACTAAGCACCGTTCGACAGAAAAGGACGGGTCTATGGGGTGGCGTTCAGAGGAAAAGCAGGCAGGCCAGGGGCTTTCCCGCCTGCTGCTGGCCGGTGTGGCGGCCAGCGTAATTGGTCTGGGAAGCACGGAGGGGTCTGCATGGGCGCAGCAGGCACAGGCCTCTTCTCCTGTTGTGCTGGAGCATGTGCGTCTGTTTGACGGCACGGGTGCTGCAGAACAGGATGATATGGCGGTGCTGGTGCAGGGCTCCCGGATTGTTTCCGTGGGGCATACGGGCAAGCTGGCTGTGCAGAAGGATGCAAAGCGGATTGACCTTTCCGGTAAAACGCTGATCCCCGGACTGATTAGTAACCACAGCCATGTGGGCGTTGTTTCAGGCACCTCCGTCGGGTCTCAAAACTTTACGGCACCCGTTATCAAAGGGGCGCTGGACCAGTATGAACGCTATGGCGTGACGACCGTCACCGCTCTTGGTCTGACAAAATCTCCTCTTTTTGATGATCTCCGGCAGGCCCAGCATGCGGATGGTTCGACCGGGGCGGATTTATTTGGGGTTGATCAGGGGATAGGCGTGCCCGGAGGGATGCCGCCGGAGGGCATGGTCAAGGTCGGGAAAGATCAGATTTTCCGCCCCGCTAACGTGGCTGAGGCACAGCAGGCCGTGCAGACCATGGCACGGGAGCACACGGACCTTGTGAAGCTCTGGGTGGATGATTTCCGTAACGGAGTAGCCAGCCAGAAGCCTCTGCCTGTTATGAAGCCGGAAATCTGGCAGGCTGTTATCAATGCAGCCCATAGCCAGCATCTGCGCGTGGCCGTGCATATTCATGATCTGGATTACGGCAAACGGCTTGTAGCCGCCGGGGCAGACATTATTGCGCACGGTGTGCGGGACGAGCCGGTAGATGGTACCTTTATTACCGCTCTGAAAGACCGGGGCGTGTGGTATATCCCCACAATCAGTCTGGATGAAGCGACATACCTGTTTGCTGAGCAGCCTGAAATCCTGAATGATCCGGTTCTGAAGGCTGGCCTGAGTGCGGACCTGCAAAAACAGTTTTCGGACCCGGCATGGCGGCAGAAAACGGCGTCCTCTCCTCTGGCGAAGGCCTCACACGCGGCTGTGGCGATGAACCAGAAAAACCTGCTCACACTGTATAAAGCCGGGGTGAAGATTGGCTTTGGCACGGATTCCGGGGCGGCTCCGGTAAGGATTCCCGGCTTTGCGGAACACCGGGAACTGAGGCTGCTGGTGCAGGCCGGGCTGACGCCCCTTCAGGCGCTGACACTGGCGACAAGTCATGCCGCCGCCTTGCTGAACCTGTCTGACCGCGGGGTGATTGCTCCCGGCAAGCGTGCAGATTTTGTGGTGCTGGAGGCAGATCCTGCGGACAATATTGCGGCTGTTGACCAGATTGCCGCTGTCTGGCGCGGTGGTGTGCGGGCAGCCGGGCCTCTGGTGCCGCGCTGAAGCAGGCTTAGTGCGACTGCGGGGCCGATGATGGCTGTTGTTGTTCCCGCTTGCCGTAAATAGCCTGTGTTTCCGGGATAACGCTGTGGCCGTCCCCTGCCTGGAGCGGGCCGGTTGCAGCATCGGAGGGAGCCAGAGGCTCGTAACGGTCGGTCGGCTGGGCTTTATCGGGGTTCTGGCCGTTATTGCGCGCCATATCTTCTCGTCGTTCCTGCTCCTGCGCCGCGCGGGCTTCTGCCGGAGCAGCTTCGGGCAGGAAACGGCCCGGCCGTTCTGGCGGAAGGTCGATATTATCGCCTTCAATCTCGACATGGCATCCGGCCAGCAGGGGGGCCGCCAGAACGAGCGCCCCCAACTCCAGCATGAGGCGTGGAGCGGATCTGGTTCTGAGCAGAGGGGCGCAGCGTTTCACGGCAGAGCGTTATCCAGCCTTGAGGATATTAAAAAACTCAGCCTTCGAGGGGGCGGGCTTCTTCCGGCAGCATGACAGGAATGCCATCCCGGATGGGGAAGGCCAGTTTAGCCTGTGCGCTGATCAGCTCATTGGTGGTGGCATCATAGGTCAGCGGGCCTTTTGTCACCGGACAGACCAGAATGGAGAGGAGCCGCTGGTCAAGCGGAGGAGAAATTTCAGCACCAGACATGAGTCATACCCATAAAAATGATTCAGGAAGGCGGACCTTCCTCTTCAGGACCAGACAGGTCTAGCAGCATTTGCAGCACACGCACACGCTCTGTCAGGCTACCTGCATCCAGCAATGCCTGTTTTTCCGCCGGAGGAAAAGGACAGATCATGGGAAGGGTGACCAGCAGGGCGTCATCCTCCATCTGTTCAATAACAGACCACCGGGCTGTCAGCCCTTTCTGGCGAAAATACTGGCGCAGAGAATTGAACAGTTTGTCACGGTCAAAAGGCTCGGACGGAATTTCGCTCAGATCACCCACAAAGGATGAGACATCAATCCGTGCCTGCCGGTACCCTCTGTGTAGGCCTGTCTCCCGTAGCACCCGGAACCGGGCCACGCCGCTTAGGGTTACGGCAAAGGTGCCGTCCGCCCGCTCGGTGAATGAGGTTATGCGGCCCAGACAGCCAACAGAATAAAGAGGCGGGGCTTTATCGTCCTCTTCTTCATCCTCTTCCTTCCATAAAGGCTGAATCATGCCGATCAGCCGCCGGGAGGCCAGAGCATCTTCCACCAGTGCCACGTAACGCGGTTCAAACACGTTCAGCGGCAGCTTGCCCCGTGGCAGCAGAAGAACGCCGCTGAGGGGGAACAGGCCGATTTCCGCAGGGATATCGGCCATAGTCAGGTCTGAAACTCTGGGAACGTGACGCAGAATTTCTTCGTCAGGAAAGAAAGAGGCCAAGAGGAACCGTGTCAGGAAAACAGGAGGGAAGACAGCCGGCGGCGGGCGGCCAGTGTCGCGGGGTCATCATGGCCCCAGGCTTCAAAAAAGCGGAAAAGCTGCTGTTTGGCGGCACCCTCGTTCCAGTTCGGGTCTGCTTTGATGATGGAGAGCAGTTCATCCGCGGCTTCTTCCCGCTTGCCAGCCACATTCAGGCCCGTTGCGAGTTCGCAGCGGGCGGCGTGATCCTGCGGGTTGGCGGCAAGGCGGGCGCGGACCTCTTCCATTTCCTGCGCGGCCTTGCGGCCTTCCTTTTTGAGTTCCAGCGCCGCGCGTGCGCCTGCAACCTCGGGTGTATCGCGGATTTTTTCCGGCACGTCGGCAAGGGCGGCGTCTGCGGCGTCTTCATCATCCAGAGCCAGCATGGCACGGATCAGCCCGCCCCATGCTTTCGGGTTTTCCGGTTCTTCCCCCAGAACGCCGGAGAACAGCTCCGCAGCGTGCGCAGGCTGGTTGGTCTCCATCGCGACAGTGGCTTCCTGCAACAGCTCCGTTGCGGGCAGCGTACCGCCACCGGCGGCCTTCAGCACGCCTTCCACAAATTTCTTGATCTCGCTTTCTGGCAGAGCGCCCTGAAACAGGTCCAGAATCTGGCCTTTCCAGAAGACCGCGACCATCGGGATGGATTGCAGCGGCAGGCCGATCTGCGTGAGCTGGGCGGCCAGTGCGCGGTTGGCTTCAATGTCAATTTTAACAAGGCGTACCTTGCCACGGGCCGCTGTCACAACCTTTTCCAGCACCGGGGCAAGCTGCTTGCACGGGCCACACCAGTCCGCCCAGAAATCGACCAGAACAGGGATGGACCGGCTGGCTTCAATCACATCCTGCATGAAGGTGGCCTGTGTGCCATCCGTAATCAGCGGGGCTGAGGCCTGAGGCGTGGCGGTCTGCCCCTGTGCCAGCGGGTCCTGCATCAGGCTGCCGGAAGCCTGAGGGGCTTGCTGGCCAATAATATGGTCCATCTGGTGTTCATCCTTGCTCAAAACGACGGGGTGGCGCGGGGTCCATCCGGCGGCGCAAACCGCATGAGCTTTCTAAATGGTGAATCCTTTGCCCCGGTGCAATGGGAATTGGCGAGAGACATCCCATATCAGCATGGAAGACGTGCCGGGCGGCCATTCCCTGATTGCATGAAGGGCGGCAAAGGCGGCATACTGGACAAAACAGGAACGGCAGCGGTATTTTATGGACAATCCATCTTTTCCCAGTGCTCAGAAACTCAGTGTGCGCGGGGCACGGGCGCACAACCTCAAAAATGTTGATATCGATATTCCACGGGATTGTCTGACGGTTGTGACCGGGCTTTCCGGCTCCGGCAAATCGTCACTGGCGTTTGATACGATCTACGCCGAAGGCCAGCGCCGTTATGTGGAAAGCCTCTCCGCTTACGCCCGCCAGTTTCTGGAACTGATGGGCAAGCCGGATGTGGATTCCATAGAAGGGCTTTCCCCCGCGATTTCCATCGAGCAGAAAACCACGTCCAAAAACCCCCGCTCCACCGTGGGGACCGTGACGGAAATTTACGACTATATGCGTCTGCTCTGGGCGCGGGCCGGGGTGCCTTATTCTCCCGCGACTGGCCTGCCGATTGAAGCGCAGACCGTCAGCCAGATGGTGGACCGTGTCATGGCGCTGCCTGAAGGCACGCGCCTGCTGCTGCTCTCCCCCGTTATCCGGGACCGTAAAGGGGAATACCGGAAAGAACTGGCGGAGTTGCAGCGCAAGGGCTTTACCCGCGTAAAGGTGGATGGGGAACTGTATGAAATTGCGGACGTCCCGGCCCTGAACCGCAAGCTGCGCCATACTGTGGAAGTGGTGGTGGACCGGGTCGTTGTGAAAGAAGGGATTGAAACCCGTCTGGCTGACAGTTTTGAAACAGCCCTGAGCCTGTCCGATGGCATTGCCTACACGGAAGAAGTTCTGAAAGACAAGGACGCAGAGCCGGAACGTCTGGTTTTTTCTTCCCGTTTTTCCTGCCCTGTCAGCGGTTTTACGCTGGAAGAAATTGAACCGCGCCTGTTCTCCTTTAATGCGCCGCAGGGGGCGTGCCCGTCCTGTGATGGTCTGGGGTCTGAAACATTTTTCAATCCGGCTCTTGTGGTGCCGGATGTTTCAAAGTCTTTGCAGAAAGGGGCCATTGCACCGTGGAAGGATGCAAAATCCCCTTTGCTGGAACAGACGCTGAAAAGTCTGGCCGCGCATTTTGGCATCAGCATGGACACCCCATGGAAAGACCTGCCGGAAGAGGCACAGAACGGTATTCTGAACGGTGTTGAAGAGAACATAGACTTTACCTATCAGGATGGCCGGAAAAGCTACACGGTCAGCAAACCGTTTGAAGGGGTTCTGGCCAGTCTTGCCCGGCGTCTGGCCAATACGGACAGCATGTGGGTGCGTGAGGAACTCTCCCGTTACCAGTCAGAAAAGCCATGCCATGTCTGCCACGGGGCACGCCTGCGGCCAGAAGCTCTGTCTGTCCGTGTTGCGGATAAAACCATTGCTCAGGCCTGTGACCTGCCAATTGGCACGGCGCTGGAGTGGTTTGAGACCGTCATGCCAACTCTTACGCCCCAAAAAGCTGAGATTGCGCGGCGTATTTTACGGGAAATTCAGGAACGCCTGACGTTTCTGGATGATGTGGGGCTGGACTATCTGACCCTTTCCCGCAGTTCCGCCACGTTATCGGGTGGTGAAAGCCAGCGTATCCGGCTGGCCAGTCAGATTGGTTCCGGACTGACCGGGGTTCTCTATGTGCTGGATGAACCCTCAATTGGCCTGCATCAGCGTGATAATGAGCGACTGCTCGGAACGCTGGAGCGTTTGAAAAAGCTCGGAAATACTCTGATTGTTGTTGAACATGATGAGGACGCAATCCGCAGTGCGGACTGGCTTGTGGATATGGGGCCGGGAGCTGGTGTGAACGGCGGCACCGTGATTGCCGCAGGCACACCGGAAGAAGTTGCCAAAGTACCGGAAAGCTTGACAGGCGCTTATCTGTCCGGGCGTAAGAGCATTCCGGTGCCGGAGCACAGGCGGCCGTATGACAAGAAAAAAGTCCTGACAGTAGAAGGCGCTACCGGACATAACCTGAAAAACGTCACCGCCCATTTTCCTCTGGGTACCTTTACCTGCGTGACAGGGGTTTCCGGCAGCGGGAAATCCACGCTGGTTATTGATACGCTTTATAAAGCCCTGTCCCGGCAGTTGATGGGGTCTTCCCAGACGCCGGAAGCGTATAAAAACATTAAAGGGATTGAGCTGCTCGATAAGATTATTGATATTGATCAGTCTCCCATTGGCCGCACCCCCCGCTCCAACCCGGCAACCTATACAGACCTGTTTACCCCTATCCGTGACTGGTTTGCAGAACTGCCGGAGAGCAAGGCGCGGGGTTACAAGCCGGGCCGGTTCTCGTTCAACGTAAAGGGTGGGCGGTGCGAGGCGTGTCAGGGGGATGGTGTTCTCAAAATCGAGATGCACTTTCTGCCGGATGTGTTTGTCACCTGCGATACCTGCAAGGGCACGCGCTATAACCGCGAGACGCTGGATATTAAATTCCGCGGCAAATCCATTGCCGATGTGCTGGCAATGAGCGTGGATGAAGCCCTGCCCTATTTTTCCGCACAGACCCGTATCCGGGACAGACTGGCCATTCTGCAAAAAGTCGGTCTGGGTTATGTTGCTCTGGGCCAGCAGGCAACCACCCTTTCGGGTGGTGAGGCTCAGCGTGTCAAACTCTCGAAGGAACTGGCACGCCGGGCAACAGGCCGGACGGTGTATATTCTGGATGAGCCAACAACCGGGCTGCATACGGAAGATGTGCGTAAACTTCTGGAAGTTCTGCATGCGCTGGTGGATCAGGGTAATACCGTGATTGTCATTGAACATAATCTGGAAGTGATCAAAACCGCCGACTGGATTGTGGATGTTGGGCCGGAGGGTGGCGATGGCGGTGGCCGCATTGTTGCGGAAGGCACGCCGGAAGATATTGTGGCCTGCAAGGAAAGCTATACTGGCCAGTTTCTTGCTCCTCTGCTGACTCCCGCTCCGGCTAAAACCAGAAAAAAGAAGAAATAAGCTGTGCCTGTAAAAAACAAAAAAAATAAGGTTTTCCATTTTTTTGTGCCCGGACTTATGCTGGGGGCAGCCCTGCTGTCCTCACCGGTATCTGCGCAGACTGTGGAACAGGGCGCGCAGTCAGGCAGCACGGCAAATTCTGTTCTGTTTGAAAAACACACATGGACGGAAATTCAGTCCGGTGTTGCGGCGGGCGTGACAACGATTATCATCCCCGTGGGGGGCACGGAGCAGAGTGGTCCCTACATTGCCGTTGGCAAGCATAATGAACGCGCTGCTTATCTTGCGGAAAAAATTGCGGAGAAAACAGGCAAAACACTGGTTGCTCCCGTTGTGGCCTATGTGCCGGAAGGTGGCACTTCACCGCGCTCTTCCCATATGCGTTTCCCCGGAACAATTACTGTTCCAGCCGATGTTTTTGAAAAACTCCTTATCTCCGTTGGAGAGAGTTTTCAGGTGCAGGGCTTCCGGCTGATTGTTTTTGTGGGGGATCATGGCGGATACCAGAAATATCTGGAAAAAGCGGCAGCCACGCTTAATCAGAAATGGCATGGGAACGGGGCACAGGCTCTGTATGTCAGCGGGTTTTACACCGTGATCGCACACCAGTACGCTGACTGGCTGAAGCAGCAGGGGTATGGCAAGGATGTGGGCCAGCATGCGGATATCAGCGATACCTCGCTAATGCTGGCGGTTGACCCTTCCATGGTGCGGCAGGATGCGTTGCATCACGCTGGCGCCCCGTCCGCGCAGCAGGGAATTTATGGGGGAGACCCGCGCAGGGCTTCCGCGGCGCTTGGGCAGGCTGGTCTTGGGATGCAGATCTCTGCCGCCGTGCAGGCTATTCAGGCGGCGCGCGGGTTCTGAATACAAGGTCAGAAAGGTCTTTAAAAAGTCTTTAAGAATAAATCTCAATAAAGAGCGTTTCTGCACCAGAGAGGCGAAAATAGACGCCTAATCGCCCATATGCTAAAGCCTCGTTGCGTGACGATGACAGCACAAGAAAGGGATGGGCTGTAATATTATGGTAGTAAAAAGACATCTGGCAGCCGCTACGGCTGTGTTTGTCGCTTTGGGCGCAGGGGCCGGTCTGGCCGTTGCGCAGGAAGCCAGTCAGTCCCCTGTGCAGACAACCGCGCCGTCTGCTGCTCCGCAGTCCGCCCCGGGGCAGCCCCCTGTTGTGCAGGGTGCGCCCGCACAGACGGCTGGAGCCAGTGCCGCAGCGCCTTCTGCCGTGCAGACCATCCCGGGCATGCCGCCGGTTATCAACCCGGCCAACCTGTATAGTGAGACCACACCGGAGCATATCAATCCGGAAGTGGCACAGGACCCGGCCCGCGTATACGTGCCGAACCTGCGCTCCAATGATGTGTCCGTGATCGACCCGGCAACATCCAAAGTGGTGGACCGCTTCCCCGTTGGGAAAAGCCCGCAGCATGTTGTGCCGTCCTGGGACCTGCGGACCCTGTGGGTGACAAACAATGCGGAAGGCACCACAAATGGCAGCCTGACCCCTATTGATGCGCGCACTGCCAAACCCGGCCCGGCCGTTGCGGTGGATGACCCCTACAACATGTATTTCACGCCCGATGGCAAATCCGCCATTGTGGTGGCCGAGGCGCGTAAACGGCTGGACTTCCGTGACCCGCACACCATGGCGCTTCAGCAGTCTGTGGAAACGCCGGACTGTAAAGGCGTGAACCACGCCGATTTTTCGATTGATGGCCGCTACGCGATCTTCACTTGTGAATTTGGCGGCCATCTGGTGAAGGTCGATACCGTTAATAAAACAGTCCTTGGTTATCTGAAGCTTTCCAGTGGCGGCATGCCGCAGGATATTCTGATCTCCCCCAATGGAAAGACGTTCTACGTGGCCGACATGATGGCCGATGGCGTTTTCATGGTGGATGGTGATAGCTTTAAGGAAATTGGCTTTATCCCGACCGGGGTTGGTACACACGGCCTATATCCCAGCCGTGATGGCACGAAGATGTATGTTGCGAACCGTGGGTCTCATAAAATTCATGGTAAACCGCATAGCAAGGCTGGCGGTGTGACGGTCATTGACTTTGCAACCAACAAGATTGTCGCTAACTGGCCGATCCCTGAGGGGGGCAGCCCGGATATGGGCAATGTAAGCGCTGATGGTAAAACCCTCTGGCTTTCAGGCCGTTTTGACGATGTTGTTTACCAGATCAACACGGAAGACGGTTCTATGAAGAAAATTCCGGTTGGTGCGGAACCGCACGGTCTGACCGTCTGGCCGCAACCGGGACGTTACAGCGTAGGACACACCGGTATCCTGCGCTGAATGCAGCCTCCGGGAAGGCATTGCACAACACGGCCTTTTGAATGGACAGCACGGCCAAGCACCGGAATGGTATGACCTCAAACAGACGGGAGGCCGCCGCATACAGACCGTTCTGACGCGTTCAGCAACGGTCTCCCCCGAAAAAGGACAGACCAATGTTGTTGCAGGATGGCCGGGGTTCCTGAGGTGAGTGCGGGTGCAAAACTGGAGAAGCCAACGCGTCGTAAACTGGCCGATCAGGTGGCCGAGCGTCTGACCGACATGATTCGGGAGCATCGGTTCAACGTTGGCGGGCCATAGCGGCAATCATTGGCCTGACGCAGCGCGTCTTCAAAATCCGTGACCTTTGTCAGCAGCATAACCGGGCCGAACACTTCATTTTGTATAATGTCCATCCCTTCCTTGACATTGGTCAGCAAAGTCGGGGCGTAGAAGAAGCCTTTATCATAGAGACCGCCTTTAAGACGGTGGCCACCGGTTTCCAGCTTTGCACCCTGAGAGACAGCTTTTTCAACCATGGCATGAACTTTTTCCAGTTCCTGCTCGCTGACTTTTGGCCCCATATCAGTCTCTGCATCAAGGGGGTTGCCAACTTTTAAGGCCGCAATTTTCTTACTGACTAAATCAGCAAATTTTTCATAAACTGCGGCATGGACGTAAGTGCGTTCGTTACTGGTGCAGACCTGCCCGCCATTGGTAAAGCGCGCCAGAACGGCGGCTGTGGAGGCCTTCTCCAGATCGGCATCCTCCATAACAATAAAGGGTGCTTTACCCCCCAGTTCCAGCCGAACTTCCTTCAGGGTTTCAGCGGCGGCAGCCATGATTTTTTTACCCGTGGCCGTGCTGCCTGTCATGGTGATCAGCCGCACATCCGGGGCGTGTGGCTTCAAGTGCTGCCAGCGGTGCCAGTTCGTGCGGCTTGATCACAATGGTGTTGCCAGCGGCCAGTGCGGGCCCGACCTTGCGGGCAAACAGAGCCAGCGGAAAATTCCATGCAGAAATTCCACCAATAACGCCATGCGGAATTTTCTCAATCAGGATTTTTTCTCCCGGTCGACTTCCCGGAATAATATCTCCTTCCAGTCTGCGGGTATTTTCAGCCGCAAAGCGGAGCAGTCCGGCCGCAAAGGCAACTTCTGTTTTTGCTTCTTTTAGCGGTTTACCCATTTCACTGGTAATGAGGCTGGCGAGGTGATCTGCATTTTTTTCAATCAGCTCTTTAAAGGCATACAGCGCATCCGCGCGTTCCTCGGCGGTTTTGCGGCTCCATGCCGGAAAGGCTTCAGTGGCGGCGGCCACAGCAGTTTTGACATCCTGCTCAGCCCCGTTTGCGACAACGCCAACGACGTCTCCCGTCGCAGGGTTGCGGATTTCCAGCGTTTCGCCACCACTGGGTTTGGCCCATGCACCCTTGATAAACAGGTTATAGTGCGGAGGGTTTTTTGAAGACGGCATTGAAAAATCACCTTGTAAAACAGAGGGGAGCATCAGACGGTCTGCGTGCCCGTTTTGGGGGTATTGCTATTAAAAACGTCTGTGCTGCTGATGGTTCCCATCGTTTCACAGCTTTGCGTATGATGGAAAGTGATTATAAAAGAGTAAAATACTCACTAAAAGTGATGATGTCATGTATGTTCCCAAGCTGTCTCACCTCAGATTTTTCTGCGCTATTGTTGAAGCAGGTTCCATTGCGGCGGCCGCGCGGCAAATGCATTGCGTTGCCTCAAACCTCACAATGCGTTTGAAGGAGCTTGAGGCTGATCTGGGGCAGGATCTGTTTGTGCGGGATCGTAAAAAGCTTCTGATTACGCCAGCAGGCCGCCTTTTTTATAAAGAAGCAAAAGATATTGTCTGCAGGGCCGAGCGCCTGCCAAAACTCTGGTCTGAGGGGCAGCCACGCGGTATTCTGACTGTGGGCGCGCTGGATGTGGCGTTTCTAAGCCTGCTCCCGCGCTGTGTGCCGCGGTTTATGCGTGAGTATCCGGGAATACAGCTTAATATTTTACAAAAACCAAGCTTTAGTCTTGAAGATATGCTGATAACAGAAGTGATTGATCTGGCGCTGACGGACGGACCGGTGGAAAATACCATGCTGGAGGGCACGTTTGCCTTTTCCGAAAAGCTGCATCTGGTTGTGCCCGGTCATGTAAAAAAAATCACACCGGATCTGATCGCGCAATCAGACTTCTATCTGTTTAATAAAGACTGTTTTTACAGGCGATGCGCGGAGCAGTGGCTTGAGGATAAAAGCTACCAGCCGCGCTCTGTCCTGACACTGGAATCTTATGATCTGATCCTTGCATGCCTCAGGGCGGGAGAAGGTCTGTCCTGTATGCCGGAAAGTGTTATCCGGCAGTTTCGTGAAAGAGGTGAAACACTCAGGACATTCAGGCTGGACGGCTCCGGCCCGACAGATGTTTATTTTGTGTGGCGCAAACACGCAAAAAACCAGAGTGTTGAAACATTTATTAAACTGGCAAAGGAAACGCGGCAGTAATTCTCTCAGGAATGGCGGACACGTCACCGAGAGGTGTCAGCATGAGAATGCTCTTTCGCGGGCTTTTTGTGCGCGGCCTCGGCGCTGATGGCAGAGTGAGTGAAAGTGGGCATGAGGGGGATTTCAGGCCTCGACAGGCCTCTGTGAGAGTGCTTCAAAAGCGTAATGAAATCATGCGTGCAGCCTGTTGCCGGATGGCGTTCAGGACGTGCCGCATCCGTTGGAGATCTGGTGATGTCATTACGAAACCGCTTTCTGTCCAGCGTCGGGCTGACAGCCCCATGCCTTGCCGTGGTCGGCCTTGCTCTTGCAGGGGCCTCACAGGGGATGGCTGCTGATCTGTCCGCCCAGCCGCAGCCCATGCCGTTGCCACTTCCTCCTGCTGTGCCTGCCCCGCAGGATGTGCCGTTTGGCAGCACACTCTCTTTGTCAGTCGATGGCACAGACCTTGCCCGCCATATCCTGAGCATGAAGGAGACAATCCCTCTCCCCACCCGCTATGTGGAAAAAGGCGGGGATTTTGTGCTGCTCTACCCGATGTGGCTGCCGGGGAACCACTCCCCCAGCGGGACGATCAATCAGGTGGGAGACCTGACGGTAAAAGCCGATGGAAAAGTGATTCCGTGGCTGCGGGATACGGTTACTGTCAGTGCGTTCCATATTGATGTGCCGCAGGGTACAAAACAGCTTGAAGTGTCCTACCAGTTGCTGACGCCTGTGTCCCCCAAAGTGGGGCGCGTGGTCATGACGGATACAATGGAGAATATCCAGTGGTCCGCAGTTTCCCTGTATCCGGCAGGCTATTTTACGCGGCAGATTATGGTGCATCCGAGCGTGGTCTTCCCACAGGGGTGGTCTTACGGCACGGCTCTGCGGTCTGATGGCACAGGGAGCGGCAGCAAGGTCTCCTTCCAGCCTGTTTCTTTCAATACACTAGTTGATTCCCCTATTTTTGCAGGGAAGTATTTCCGGAAATTTGATCTGACACAGGATGATAAGGTGTCTGTCACGCTGAATGTCATGGCGGACCATCCGGAAGATCTGGCCGCGACAGAGGCACAGATTCAGGCGCATAAAAACCTTGTAAAGCAGGCAAACCTGCTTTTTGGGTCACACCATTATGCGCATTATGATTTTCTGCTGGCTCTGACAACCAAGCTGGGAGGCATTGGGCTGGAACATCATCAGTCCAGTGAAAATAGCGGTCCGCGCGGGTACTTTACCCACTGGGATAAGACCTTCGGGATGCGTGATCTGCTGGCCCACGAATTCACCCATTCATGGGATGGAAAATATCGCCGTCCGGATGGGCTGTGGGCGCCGGACTTCAATACTCCGCAGCGCGGCACAGGCCTGTGGGTGTATGAAGGGCAGACGCAATACTGGGGCTATGTGCTGGCCGCGCGCGCAGGGTTGATGACGGTGCCGCAGGTCAAGGAGGCGCTGGCGGAAGTTGCGGCAACCTATGATAATCGGCAGGGCCGCCAGTGGCGTCCGCTGATTGATACAACAAATGACCCGATTATTGCCCAGCGTTCCCCACAATCCTGGAAAAGCTGGCAGCGGAGCGAGGATTACTATTCCGAAGGGCAGCTTGTCTGGCTGGATGCGGATACGCTGATCCGCAAACTTTCAGGCAATACAAAAAGCCTGAATGATTTTGCCAAAGCGTTTTTTGGCACTAATAATGGAAGCATTATTACCAGCACCTATAATTTTGAAGACATAGTCAAAACGCTGAACGCTGTGCAGCCCTATGACTGGGCAAAATTCCTGCATGACCGGCTGTACAACACCAGCACCCATGCGCCGCTGGATGGGTTTACGCGCGGTGGGGCAACCGTTGTCTATACAGAAAAGCCCTCTGACTACATCAAATCTTATTCTGACCTGCGTCATGTTTCCGATTTCATGTTCTCTCTGGGGCTGACGGTAAGCAAGAAGGGCACAGTGAGTGATGTCTTGTGGGGTAGTCCGGCCTGGCAGGCCGGAATTACACGGGATCAGGACCTGCTGGCCGTCAATGGGGAGTCTTATGACCCTGAAGCCCTTCAGGATGTGATTACCAGTGCCAAAAACAAGGAGGCTGCCCCGATAGAGCTGTTGTTGAAGGATGGTGACCGGTACCATACCGTGTCTGTCACATATCATGGTGGTCTGCGCTACCCGCACCTTGACGGGAACACGCAGCTTCTGGACGCGTTGCTCGCTCCCCTTGGGGATAGCAACGGGACCGGGTCTGCCACCGGAAAATAATCTGATGTGTTTTGGCCGGAAGGGGAATGGAAAGTAGCCCCTTCCGGCCAGCATCAAGGAGGAACTGTGCAAGAGGTTGATCAGACAGATTTTTATGAAAACGGCGCGGTAGAAAAATTATCCCCTGAAAAACATCTCTCGCCGGAACAGCAGGATCTGAAAAACGCCATTAAGGCATTTTGTCTGGCCCACAAGCATGATGCGCACGCGGTATTTATAATTGAAGGCGATGCGGGAACTGGGAAAAGTATTGTCATAAATTCAATTTTTAATGAAATACAGTCTCTGTCACGTGGGGATGATAAAAATAGTCCATTCTGGAAGACGGACAATATGCTCGTTGTTAATCATCCGGAAATGATGAAGCTCTATAAAAATATTTCTGAATCTTATCCTGCTCTGAAAAAGAAAGACTTTGATCGCCCCACAACATTCATCAACAGAATGCACAAGTCAGGTAAAAAAGCAGATATTATTTTTGTTGATGAAGCCCATCTTCTTCTAACAAAAAGCGACAAATACAACAGATTTCAACAAAACAACCATCTTGAGGAACTGATTAAGCTCGCCAGAATTACGGTTCTGGTCTTTGATGAAAAGCAGGTTCTGAAATTCAAAAGTTGCTGGAGCAAGGCGCTTCTGGAACGTCTGGTGCAGGGGCTGCCATGCCAGATTTATCACCTGAAAACGCAGTTCCGCGTGCAGGCGCAACAGGATGTGCTCGGCTGGATTGACGGGTTTTGCCGGAAGAAAATCCTTCCCATGCCCCATAAACAGACATTCAATTTCAGGTTTTTTGACGATGCACAGGATCTTTACGAGGCGATCAGGCAGGAGAATGCCCGCCACGGTCTCTCCCGCATGGTGGCGACATATGACTATCCGTACACGCTGAATGGGGAAGATCACTTTATCCATGAGGGCCGCTTTACCCTCCGCTGGGACCGCTCCCTGCCGGATGAAAAACTGCCATGGGCGGAGCGACCGGATACGATTGATGAAGTTGGCTCCGTGTACACTGTGCAGGGGTTTGACCTGAATTATGTGGGGCTGATTTTAGGACCCTCCGTGCTGTATGATCAGGCAACAGATGGCATCCGTATTGAGACCAGCCGGTATGAGGATAGTGCGGCGTTTGCCGGACGGGACGGCATTCAGGACCCCGACGGCACAAAAGAGCGCATCATGCTGAATGCGATCAATGTGCTGATGACGCGGGCTGTGCATGGTCTGTTTATTTATGCGAGCGACCCGGCCCTGAGAGCGCGGCTCATGCGGATCCAAAAAGGCCGGGATGCTGCGCCGGATTGAGGTGTAAAGAGCGGAACACAGGTGGCGCATGGCTGCTCCGCAGGCCTGCCTGCCTATAAAAACCCCTGTTTTTCCCGGCTGAGCGGGTTTTTTCTTGCAATACAGGACTTGTCCTGTCCGCATTGTGATGCCAACTGATGAGCCAGAGAGACCCGTAGCAGACGATCAGGATCAGGTTGCCATGTTTATTGAAACTGAAGACACCCCCAACCCCGCCACCCTGAAGTTCCTTCCCGGCCGTGCCGTGATGGGTGACGCAGGGACGATTGACTTTATTGATGCCGATGCCGTTTCTGGCCGGTCTCCGCTAGCGGATGCGCTGTTTGCGCTGCCCGGCGTCTCGCGCGTGTTTCTGGGCAATGACTTTGTGTCCGTCACCAAGTCTGATTACGAAGACTGGTCAGACCTGCGCCCGCTGGTCCTGACAGCTCTGATGGACCATTTTGTGTCAGGGGCTCCGGTTGTGGCCGAAGGTGCGGGTATTACGGAAGATCCGATTGCGCCGGAAGACCAGGAGATTGTCACCCAGATCAAGGAACTGCTGGACACCCGCGTTCGCCCTGCTGTGGCCGGAGATGGCGGGGACATTGTGTTCCGTGGCTACAAGGACGGCATTGTGCGCCTGACCATGCAGGGGGCCTGTTCGGGCTGCCCGTCCTCCCGCGCCACGCTGAAGCATGGTGTGGAAAACATGCTGCGGCATTATGTGCCGGAAGTTGTGTCCGTGGAGCAGGTTGAAGGCTAAGGCCGCGCTCAGCATCTTTCCGTCTCCCGGTCTGTGACCTAAAAGGGGAGCAGATACAGGAAAGCCCCGCACAGGCGGGGCAGCGGAGGCAGGACAGAAATGCTGGATGATAGCGGGCTGGATCTTCTTTTCCAAAAGGCGCGCACGCCGCGGCGCTGGATGGCCCGCCCGGTGGAGCCTGCCCTCCTGCGCCGCCTGTATAGCCTCGTCAGCCTTGGGCCGACCTCCGGCAACTGTAGCCCGGCCCGGTTTGTGTTTATTACCGCATCGGAAGGCCGGGAGCGTCTGCGCCCGGCTTTGTCCGCCGGGAATGTAAACCGCGTGATGGGCGCGCCCGTCATTGCCATTGTGGCGTATGATCCCCTGTTTTTTGATGAATTGCCGCGCCTGGCGCCCAATGAGGAACTCCGTTCGTGGTTTGCGGCGGATGTCGGGCTGGCGGAAGAAACTGCTTTCCGGAATGGCACGCTGGAAGGGGCCTACATGATTACGGCCGCGCGCGCCCTTGGGCTGGATGCCCTGCCCATCTCCGGGTTTGACCAGAACATGGTGGAAGATGCTTTTCTGGCCGAGGAGGGCTGGCGCGCGAATTTCCTGCTCTGTCTGGGCTATGGGGATATTGAGCAGTTGCCGCCCCGCGCTCCGCGTCTGGGGTTTGATGAAGCGTGTCGTTTGCTGTGAGTGTCGTGGCTGAGCGTATTCTGGTGCTGGACGGCAGCCCGGCAGGGGATGGCGCCGCAGGAATGGCGGCCTGTGTCACTCCTTCGCCTGAGGGCGGTTATACGGTGCTCTCTCAAACAGGGGCAGCCGGAAAACAGGCCGCGGAAGGCATTGGCCTACTGGCCGCCAGTGCCTTGCAGCAGGCAGGCTGGGGAGCCGGACACGCGGTGCAGCCTGATCTTGTGGCAGTGGTGACAGGCCCCGGCTCCTTCACCGGTTTGCGGGCGTCCTGCGCCATGGCGGCAGGGTATGCGCTTGGGGCGGGGTGTCCGCTGGTCGGGGTGACGCGGGGAGAAGCTTTGCGCCCGGAGCTTGATGCGCAGTGTGCCAGCTCTGGCAATGTGAACGGGTGGCTGCTGGTTACGGCAGCCCGGCGAGGGCGTGTGTTTGTAGAGCGCGCGGAGGGTGTGCAGGCCGTTGCTCTTGCGGACTGGTCTCCCCTGCCGGGGCGCTGGGTGCTGGCGGGAGATGCGGCAGCGTCACTCCCGGTTGAAGATGCTGTTTTTTCTGCGCTCACACAGCCGACGGCGATCCAGATTGCGGCAGCAGCCGTTGCAAGACTGTCAGGCCAGCTTGCGCCACGGGATGCGCTGCCTTTGTATGTTGACCCACCAGAGGCCAAGCTTCCGGCCGCCGGTTTACGGTCCGCGCCGGTTTGACCCAGACAATCGTGCCGCCAGTGGAGATTGTTGAGGCGCAGGCCGCTCACGGTGCGGTGCTGGCAGCCCTCCATGCCCAAAGTTTTTCTGGCGATGATGTCTGGGATGAAGCCGCTTTAAAGCAGCTTCTCCCCCTGCACGGTGTGGTGACGGGCCTTGCTCTTGTGGGGGAGCAACCCGCAGGTTTCCTCATGATCCGCTGCGTGGCGGATGAGGCCGAAATTCTCACTCTCTGTGTAGCTCCGGCCTTCCGCAAACAAGGGATTGCGCGGCAGCTTCTGACATGGGGGGTGATGGAAGCGCAGGGGCGTGAGGCTGAACGGATGTTTCTTGAAGTCTCGGTCAGAAACGCAGCAGCACAGGCGCTTTATGCCGGAGCCGGGTTTGCGCAGGCCGGGATGCGACGCGCCTATTACCCGGATGGGTCAGATGCAATGGTGCTGGTGCGGAACTGGGGTGTATGAGCGGTCAGGCCACACGATCCGGAAGCTGAGCCGGTGACAGTTTTAAGACGCAGGCTATTTGTGCCATACTGCGCAGAGATTTTTTGAAAAAACGTGTGATAAACAGAGTTGTTCTGAATATCACACGTAAAAAGCAAAGCCGTTTTAAAGGGCGCGGGCTCCAATATCCGTGCGCCATGCCGCACCATCCCATGAGATAGCTTTGACACCTGCATAAGCACGCTCCCGCGCCTGCTGCACCGTGTCCCCCAGCGCACAGACGGACAGAACACGCCCACCGGCTACAACCAGTTCTCTGGCCGCGTTTTCTTTGGTGCCCGCCTGAAAGACGCGTACGCCGTCCAGAGCCTCGGCATCAGCAATGCCGGAAATAACAGCACCGGTTTCGGGTTTTGCCGGGTAACCCCGTGCCGCCATGACGATGCTGATGGCGGCCTGATCCGAGAACGTGACAGGAGTTGTGTCCAGCCTGTCTTCCGCAAGAGCGGCCAGTGCGGGCAGCAGATCAGAGGTCAGACGGAGCAGAAGGGCCTGCGCCTCCGGGTCCCCAAAGCGGACATTATATTCAATCAGTTGCGGGCCGGTTTCGGTCAGCATCAGGCCCGCAAAAATCACGCCCCGGAACGGCGTGCCCCGACGGACCATTTCTTTCAGCATGGGGCGGACCACCAGATCCAGTGCCGCTTCCTGCGCTGCGCGGTCAAACCCGCGAGGCGGAGAGACTGCGCCCATGCCGCCAGTGTTAGGGCCGGTATCACCATCGCCAATGCGTTTATGGTCCTGTGCTGCGCCAATCAGCATGGCTGTCTCGCCCGAGCAGAAGGCGAAGAGGGAGACTTCCTCCCCCACAAGGCAGTCTTCAATCACCACGCTCCGGCCAGCGTCCCCCATGCTGCCTTCGGTCATCATCTCCCGCACGGCGTCCTGCGCTTCGGCTACGGTCTGCGCCACAACCACGCCTTTCCCTGCCGCCAGACCGTCGGCCTTCACCACAATCGGCGCGCCGCGTTCGGCAATGTAGGTGATGGCCGCGTCCGCACTGGTAAAGCGTTCCCCCCGTGCGGTGGGCACGCCTGCGGCGTAGCAGACTTCCTTGCTGAAGCTCTTGCTCCCTTCCAGACGCGCCGCAGCCTGCGTGGGGCCTGCGCAGGCCAGACCGGCGGCCTCACACGCATCGGCCAGACCAGCCACCAGCGGGGCTTCCGGGCCGGGTACAATCAGGTCAACCTGCTGTTCTTTGGCAAAAGTGATCAGTGCGGGCACATCGCTTGCGCCAATGGCAACATTGGTGCCCAGCTCTGCCGTGCCGGGGTTGCCCGGAGCAATGAACAAGGCCGTCAGCCTGGGGGATCGTGCAAGTGTTGCGGCCAGTGCGTGTTCACGTCCGCCGGATCCAACCAGAAGTACCCGCATATTTTTCTCTCTCACTCTGTCAGCTCTGCTCTTTCAGGGCGAGCGTCTGTAGCATAGGTTGGGCAAATGATCGAAGATCTTGCAACAGGGGCACCTTCTGGCGGGAATGTGCCGGAATATAGTGTCTCGGAAATTTCCGGGGCGATCAGGCGCACGCTTGAGGGCAACTTTGGCCGGGTGCGGGTGCGTGGGGAAATTACCGAATTCAAACGCTACCCCTCCGGGCATCTCTATTTTTCTCTGAAAGATGAGCGCGGCAAGATTTCCGGCGTGGTCTGGCGCGGCTCGGTCTCCCGGCTTGGTCTGGTGCCGGAAAACGGGCTGGAAATTATCGCTACCGGCAAGATTTCTGCCTACGGCGAACGCTCCAGCTACCAGCTTGTGGTGGAGCGGATGGAGTATGCGGGGGAAGGCGCTCTGCTGGCCCGCATTGAACGCCTGCGGCTGAAGCTGGCGGAAGAGGGGCTGTTTGACGCAGACCGCAAACGCCCCCTGCCCCTGCTGCCGCGTGTGATTGGTGTGGTGACGTCCGCGCAGGGCGCGGTGCTGCATGATATCTGCACAACCCTCAGCCGCCGCTTTCCGCGCCCGGTGCTGGTGTGGCCGGTGGCGGTGCAGGGGGAAGGGGCCGCCGCGCAGATTACAGCCGCCATTAACGGCTTTTCCGCGCTGGAGGGCAGCGGGGGTGTGCCGCGCCCGGATGTGCTGATTGTGGCGCGAGGGGGCGGGTCCCTGGAAGACCTGATGGCTTTTAATGATGAAGCCGTGGTGCGGGCTGCGGCTGCCTGTAGCATTCCGCTGATTTCCGCCGTCGGGCATGAGACCGATACCACGCTGATTGATTTTGCATCTGATCGCCGTGCCCCCACCCCGACCGCTGCGGCGGAGCTTGCTGTGCCGGTTCGCACGGAAATGCTGGCGGAACTGGAACACCGCGGCGCGCGGGCGCTCGGGGCGCTCTCACGCATGATGCAGACGGCCCGGCTGCGGCTGGACCGGGCTGCGGCCGCCCTGCCCGATCTGCCGGGCCTGCTGGGCACGGCGCGGATGATGCTGGATGATCGTGGCCGCAGGCTGGACGTTGCACTACCCGGCTTTGTGCAAGGGCGGCGGGCTGCGCTGGTTGCGGTGGAGCGGCATATGCCTGCGGTGGAAACCCTGCTGTCGGCGCGCAACACCCGGCTGGCTCTGCTGGGGAGCGGATTGCGGACAGGGTTGCAGCATGCGTTGCAGCGGCAGGAAGCCAGGCTGGGGCGGTTGCGAATTTCTCCGGCTCCGCTGGCAGCACTGGTGCGGGAACGCCGCGCGGCGCTGGCGGGTGTGGGCGGGCAACTGGAAGCGGTTTCTCCACAGGCGGTGCTGGCGCGGGGATATGCGCTGGTCACGGCGCAGGGCCAGCCGGTCACGTCAGCCCGCAAGCTGAAGGTGGGGGAAGATGTTGTGCTGACCTTTGGGGATGGCCAGCGTGATGCCGTTATCAGCCGGAAAAAACCGGCCAAAGCCGAGCAGACCACGCTGGAACTTTAAGGCGGGATGCAAGCCCGGTTGAGCTTGAATTCTGATCCTGTCTATTGTGTCAGCCTGTGCACACGGCACAGAGAAAAACGGGGGCTGTGAGGCCCGGCCTGTCTTGAGGGGACTGTTCACATGTCTACGCGTTTTCTTCGCCCGCTGGGGTGCTGCCTTGCTCTGGGGCTGCTGGCCGGATGTGCGGCCCAGCCTGCGGCGCAGCAGAAAGTCCCGCTCCAGACCTTTCCGGCCAACATGGCAATCCAGCAGGGCACCCCTGCGAATGAAAGCCAGTTGACGAATGATCCGTCAGCCCCGGCAAACACCCCCCTCTGCGGGACGGCCGCGCGGGAGAGTGAGGCCATGGCGCTGCAGAACTACCCGCAGCCGCTCGACAGCGGGAACAGTTGTGTGCCGGTAATCCCGGCTCTGCTTCGGCCCTGCCCGGAATGGGGCAAGGCTGACCGGAGGGGATGTGGCCTTTTCTGCCAGCCTTTTTGCTGGTAGGGAAAGCCCTGCCGCGAGAGTGACGGAATCGGTAGACGTAGTCGGCTCAAAATCGACCGCCGCAAGGCATAGGGGTTCGAGTCCCCTCTCTCGCACCACAACTTGTCTCACTTCCATGAAACCGGACCGGGTGATGACCTCCACACATTCCTCCAATTCCTCCCGTCCGGCTTGCCGCCCTGCCAATCCGTGCTTTTCCTCCGGCCCCTGCGCCAAGCGTCCGGGCTGGACTGTGGCGGCGCTGTCCAACGCGCTGACAGGCCGGTCTCACCGCTCTGCGGAAGGGCGGGCCAGACTGGCCGAGGTGATTGACCGTTCTGCGGCCATACTCGGCGTTCCGGAAGGCTGGCGGGTGGGCATCGTCCCGGCGTCGGATACCGGTGCGGTGGAAATGGCATTGTGGTCCCTGCTGGGTAAGCGCCCGGTGGATGTGCTGGCGTTTGAAAGTTTCTCCTCCCTGTGGGCGCAGGATATTGTCTCCCAGCTCAGACTGGAGAAGGCGCGCGTTCTGAAGGCAGAGTATGGCCAGTTGCCGGATCTGACACAGGTGGACTGGACGCATGATGTCGTTCTGGCGTGGAATGGCACCACGTCCGGCGTGCGGCTTCCTTCCGCTGAGGCCATTCCGGCGCAGCATGAGGGGCTGGTGATCTGTGACGCCACATCAGCCGCCTTTGCGATGGATCTGCCGTGGGATCGTCTGGATGTGGTCACATGGTCCTGGCAGAAAGCGCTGGGCGGTGAGGCCGGGATGCTGGCTCTTTCTCCGCGTGCTGTGGCGCGTCTGGAAAGTTTTGAAGCACCGCGCCCGCTGCCCAAGATTTTCCGTCTGACAGGAAAAGGCAAGCTGATTGAAGGCATCTTTCGGGGGGATACTATCAACACTCCGTCCATGCTGTGTGTGGAAGATGCGCTGGACAGCCTGAAATGGGCGGAGTCCGTGGGTGGTCTGTCCGGGCTGAAGGCCCGTAGTCAGGCCAATCTGGCGGAAGTGACCGCGTGGGAAGCCCGGACCGACTGGGTGGAGTTTCTGGCCCGTAATGACGCCGAGCGATCATCCACCGCTATCTGCCTGCGGATTGTGGCACCGTGGTTTTTAGCACTGGAGCGGTCCGAGCAGATGAAGGCTGTCAAACAGATGGTCGCTCTGCTGGATAAAGAAGGTGTGGCATTTGATATTGCCAGCTACCGGGACGCCCCGCCGGGCCTGCGCATCTGGGGTGGGGCCACGGTCGAGGCGTCAGACATGCGGGCGCTGCTGCCTTGGCTGGACTGGGCCTTTGCTCAGATTACCCCGGTTACCTGCCCGGCCTGAGGCGGGTTTCTGAGAAAACAGGGTGGACGAACCGCCAGATCCAACGCATCGTCTGGGCATTAGCTTGCAAAGCAATGACCAGACAGAAGTGCGGGATCATGGTGGGATATCAGACCAGCTTAAAACAGAACGTCACCAGACATAAAAAGAGCCTGTGGGCCGGTGTTGCCGTGTCCGGACTGTTGCTGATGGCAACGCTTCCGGCCGCGCAGGCCGCCGCACCCACGGCTGCGGCCGCTCCGGCGCATGACCCGCTGAGCGTGCAGACCGGGAGCGATATTCCGGCCAGTGTGCATCTGCCAACGGACCAGCAGCGGGATTATATCAAACGGGAATGCCCCCATCCTTTTAACACGGACGCCCTATAATGCGGGCCACCGTGCAGACCGCGTGCCCAATGCGCTGACCATGCGGGAAGTGCTGCCGCAGGGGGATGATGTTTTTGTTGATGGTGGCTATATCCGCGTTTTTCAGGATATTCGCGGTAAATATGGCTCTCAGGGCGATTATGTGATGACGCGCCCGCCACATGGCCCCCTCAACCCCACCAAAACGGATGAAACGACGGATGCGTGGGATACGGTGGACTGGCTGGTGCATAATGTGCCGGAGTCCAACGGGCGCGTCGGTATGACCGGCTCGTCTTACGAAGGCTTTACTGTGGTCATGGCGCTGCTGGACCCGCATCCAGCACTGAAGGTGGCCGCACCGGAAAGCCCGATGGTGGATGGCTGGATGGGCGATGACTGGTTCCATTACGGCGCCTTTCGTCAGGGCTCGTTTGACTATTTTACCAGCCAGATGACGGTGCGGCGGTCAGGCGACAGCATCCCGCGCAGAGATGCTGATGATTACACGAATTTTCTGAAAGCCGGGTCTGCCGGAAATTTTGCGACGCAGGCTGGGCTGGACCAGTATCCGTTCTGGCAGCGGATGCACGCTCACCCGGCTTATGATGCGTTCTGGCAGGGGCAGGCGCTGGATAAACTGCTGGCGCAGCGCAAACCCACCGTCCCGATGCTGTGGGAACAGGGCCTGTGGGATCAGGAAGATATGTGGGGTGCAATCCATTCCTGGCAGGCGCTGAAGGATGCGGATATCAAAGCGCCGAATACGCTGGTCATGGGGCCGTGGCGGCATAGCGGGGTGAACTATAACGGCTCTACCCTTGGCCCGCTGGAGTTTGAGGGCGATACAGCGCACCAGTATCGGCGCGATGTGTTCCGGCCGTTTTTTGATGAATATCTGAAGCCCGGCAGCCCTGCCGTGCATCTGCCGGATGCCATTATTTACAATACCGGGGATCAGAAATGGGATTATTACCGCTCATGGCCCTCAGTTTGTGAAAATGACTGCACGGGCGGCCTGACGCCTCTGTATCTGGCGGAGGGGCATGCTCTGAGCTTTACGCGCCCGGCAGCGGACGGGGCAGATAGCTATGTGTCTGACCCGGCACACCCGGTTCCGTTTATCGCGCGGCACTTTGCGTTTGCACAGGGGGACCGGTGGAAGCCCTGGCTGGTGCAGGATCAGCGGGAAGCAGAATCCCGCCCGGATGTGCTGACCTATGAAACCGAGGTGCTGGACGAGCCTGTGCGCGTAAGCGGTGTGCCGGTGGCAGACCTGTTTGCCGCCACGACCGGCACGGATTCAGACTGGGTGGTGAAGGTGATTGACGTTCAGCCAGCCATGACACCGGATGACCCGAAAATGGGCGGGTACGAACTGCCAGTCTCCATGGATATTTTCCGAGGCCGTTACCGGAAGGATTTTGCCAAGCCGGAAGCGCTCGAGCCAAACGCGACGCTGCATTATCACTTTACATTGCCTGCCGTGAACCACGTGTTTGCAAAGGGGCATAGGATTATGGTGCAGATCCAGTCCTCCTGGTTCCCGCTTTATGACCGTAACCCGCAGAAATTCGTGCCGAATATTTTTGATGCCAAACCGGCAGATTACACGGTTGCAACCCAGAGCATCCATCACGGAGGGAAGGACGCAACCTCTATCCTGCTCCCTGTTGTAAAGCAGTAAGGCCGCAGGAATTTACAAAAGGTTTTCAGGCAGGATCATTTTTAAAACGGTCCTGCCTGATTTTTTTGAAAGAATGCCGGTATGGTTCAGACCAAATTCCATATGGCGCACCTGACCGCATCTGAAATGCGGGAAGCCGTTGCGCGAGCCCCAGTTATTCTGCTGCCTCTGGGGAGCTTTGAAGATCAGGGGCCGCATATGCCAATGGGGGATTACGTTCTGGCGGATGTAATGGCCGAAAAAATTGCCAGAAAATCTGCCCAGGCTGGGCATGAAGTCTATGTTGCTCCGGTGCTGCCTTTTGGCGGCGCGGATTATTTTGGATATATGCCGGGTGGTATTGCTCTTTCTCAAACCACTCTTCAGGCCGTCCTGCGGGATATGCTGGAAAGCCTGCTCCGGCATGGGCTGACGCGCCTGATTATTCTGAACGGGCATGGTGGCAACTGCACCATGATCCATGATGTGACACGGAGCCTCTGGCTGCGCGATCAGGTTATCATCCCGAGTTTCTATCTGTGGCGTGTTGCCGCCGGGTTTTTGCCTCAGATTGTGGGGGCAGAACGCGCGGCGCAGTCAGGCGGGCATGGCGCTAACCCTCTGACAAGTATCGGGATGCACCTTCTGCCCGATCTGGTCAGGAAAGATCGGACTCCAGAACACAAGGCGGATAAAACTGCGTGGGGTCTCAAGGTTTCAGATTTTGGAACGCTTGACCTCGATGGCGCTCTTATTTCTGTGCCGCTTGAGGGGGATTGCACAGCGTCTGAGGGTGTCGGGCGGGGAAATCCACAGCTTTGTTCTGCTGCAACAGGCGAGCGACTGACGGAAAAGCTGGTTGAAACGGGTGTGCGTCTGGTGGAGCACGTGGTCAGGCAGGATCAAAAAAATACGATTTAAAAAAGAACCGTGGAGTTCAGGAAATTACGCTAAGCTTAAGAATTATCAAACACATTCCGGAAACATAAAAAAGGCGGCAGACCATAGTCTGCCGCCTTTTTTGGTCTCAGCCTGTTATAGGGTCAGGCCGGAGCATCAATCGGCACGACGTTGATCAGCTTTTTATTGATAAATTCTTCAATTCCCAGCATCGCCAGCTCCCGTCCGTAGCCGGAGCGTTTTACGCCGCCAAAGGGCAGGTCAGGTTTGGTCCATGTCGGATGATTGATATAGACCATGCCTGTGTAAATCTGTTTTGCGACCTCAACGCCGCGTTTGGTGTTTTGCGTAAAGACAGACCCACCCAGACCATAAGGGGTATCATTTGCCAGAGCGATGGCTTCCTGTTCATCCTTAACAGTAAAGAACAGCGCAACAGGACCAAAAAACTCCTGATAAAAAGCAGGGTTCTCGCGGGTCAGGTCTGTCAGGATTGTGGTCTGAACAAACGCGCCCTGATTGGGGGGTGTCGGCCCTACGCGATGCGCCTTGGCCCCGTTTTTAACGGCCTCTTCAACCTGCTTGTTAATCTGGTCCGCAGCGGACTGGGAGGACATGGGCGGCACACCCGTAGCATCATCTGACGGGTCTCCGGGAGTGAGTTTCCCCAGTTCTTCACTAAACCGTTTGAAAAACTGGTCTGCAATGCTGTCCTGCACAATAATGCGTTTGGAGGCCACACAGCACTGGCCACCATTATTCATGCGGCCCCACACCGCCCATTTGACGGATTTTTCAAGATCAGCATCATCAAGAACAATAAAGGCGTCGCTGCCGCCCAGTTCCATAGTGGTCTTTTTCAGGTTCTTGCCTGCCTGTGCGGCAACGGCGGCTCCGGCTCCTTCACTCCCCGTCAGTGCAATACCCTGAATGCGCGGATCATCAATCAGTTTTTCCAGTTGTTCCCGTGTGGCAAACAGGTTTGTGTAAAGTCCTGCCGGAGCACCGGCCTCATGGAACAGTTTTTCAAACGCTGCGGCACACTGGGGAACAATGGAGGCGTGTTTTACCACCACCACATTCCCGGCCATCAGATGGGGGCCTGCCACACGGGCGAGCTGATAGTAAGGGAAATTCCACGGCTCAATAGCCAGCAGCACTCCAAGCGGCTGGCTGACGATAACGGCATCATCCCCCCGCTCGCTGCCACCGGGAACTTTCTGCGGGGCCAGAAACTGCTCGGCATTTTTGGCATAATAATCGAGAATATCGGCAGAAAGGGCGACTTCCCCCAGTGCTTCCCGCTTCAGCTTGCCCATTTCAAGTGTGAGCAGCTTTGCGTAGTCTTCACTCTTGTCACGCAGCAGTCTGGCGGCTTTGTGCAGGATGCCGGCGCGGTCGGCAAAAGAGGTTCCGCGCCAGCTTTTGTAGGTTTTCTCTGCCTGTGACAGCAGAGACTCCAGTTCGGCATCTTTCAGGTCAGGAAAAGTGGCGATCGTCTCGTTGGTGTACGGATTAACGGTTTTGTAAGCCATATTCTTGAGCCTTTCCGAATGCCCCGGAAAAGTCAGGCCCGGAAGTCGATAACAATCCGGCCTTCCACCTTCCCTTCCTCGAGGCGTTCAAAAATAGAGTTTATGTTCTCCAGCCGGTCTGTCTGCGTAACCGATTTCACTTTCCCGTCTGCAAAGAAGGACAGGGCCTCAATCATATCAAGGCGTGTCCCGACAATGGATCCGCGGATGGTGGTGCCGTTCATCACCATATCGAAGATCGAGATCGGAAAGTCACCGGGTGGCAGACCATTGAGAACGAGTGTTCCCCCGGCCCGGACATACCCCATGGCCTGAGAAAAAGCTTTGGTAGACACAGCAGTAATCAGACCACCATGCACACCGCCCACTTCTTTCTGCATGAAAGCCGCCGGGTCTGTCTCTCTGGCGTTAACGGTCAGCGCTGCGCCAAGTTTCCGGGCGATGGCAAGTTTTTCATCGTCAATATCCACCGCGACAACATTCAGCCCCATCGCGACGCCATATTGCACGGCCATCTGGCCAAGGCCGCCCACACCAGAAATGGCAACCCAGTTTCCGGCTTTAGTGTCGGTCATTTTCAGGCCTTTATAGACCGTAAGTCCCGCGCACAGCACCGGGGCGACCTGCACCGGGTCGACCCCCTTGGGGAGGAGAGCCACATAATTCGGGTCCGCCACCACATATTCCGCAAAGCATCCGTTGACGGAATAGCCGGTATCTTCCTGTTTGCCGCAGAGCGTTTCCCACCCGCCAAGGCAGTGTTCACAATGCCCGCAGGCGGAATAGAGCCAGGGCACACCAACAACATCCCCCTCCCGCACATGGGAGACAGCACTGCCGGCCTTGACGATGGTGCCAACGCCTTCATGGCCGGGGATAAACGGAAGGCTCGGTTTTTTGGGCCAGTCTCCGGCTGCGGCATGCAGGTCTGTATGGCAGACGCCGCAGGCAATCATTTTTACCAGAATCTGGTCCGGACGGATCTCGGGGATATCCAGTTCTTCAAGTGTCAGAGGTTTGCCAAATTCGCGGACGACCGCAGCTTTCATTTTTCCTGACATTGTCCCGGTCCTTTTTGGTTTTTCGTTGCTGGAAATGGTTTCCAGAGAGCCGTGTCTTTTCTTTTTGCGCGGCGTGACCCTGTTATCAGGAAATCCCGCTCATCACCAGATTGTGAGAGGCGAAAACCAGCCTCCCGCTCCCGCCCGGTTTTCCGCGCGCGCCGCAATTCCATTTTTGCCCCATTTGGTCTAGATTCCCCGCCCGGTCAGGCTTTGGCAGGAATGAGTAAGGGAAAAGTTATGGGGTATCGGGTTGCAGTTGTAGGCGCCACCGGAGCAGTAGGGCGTGAACTTTTAAAGACACTCGCCGAGCGGGATTTCCCGATTGACGATATTGTCGCGCTGGCGTCTCCGCGCTCTGCCGGGCGTGAACTCTCATTCGGGGACCGGGTGCTGAAGGTCCAAAATCTTGAAACATTTGATTTCAAGGGCTGGGATGTCGGCCTGTTCTCCCCCGGTGGGTCTGTTTCCGCCAAATACGCTCCGATTGCGGCCAAAGCGGGCTGCGTGGTGATTGATAACACCTCCCATTTCCGCATGGACCCGGACGTGCCGCTGGTGGTGCCGGAAGTTAACCCGGATGCCCTCAAACGCATGAAGCGCAATATTATTGCCAACCCCAACTGCTCGACCATTCAGATGGTTGTGGCCCTCAAGCCGCTGCATGATCTGTTTACGCTCAAGCGCGTTGTTGTCTCGACCTATCAGGCCGTCTCCGGCGCCGGGAAAGACGGGATGGATGAACTGTTTGCCCAGACGCGCGGCAGCTTTGTGAATGATCCGCCCAAGATTGAGCAGTTCCAGAAGCAGATTGCCTTTAACTGTATTCCGCAGATTGACCGCTTCATGGATGATGGCGCGACCAAGGAAGAATGGAAAATGGCCGTCGAGACGAGAAAAATTCTCGACCCTGACGTGTCCGTGATCGCAACCTGTGTCCGTGTGCCGGTGTTTATCGGTCATTCTGAAGCCGTTGTGGCGGAGTTTGCCGAGCCGGTGGATCTGGCCCGTGCGCGTGAAGCCCTGCGTGAGGCGGACGGTGTGATTCTGCGCGATGAGCGCGAGGATGGCGGCTATGTGACTCCAATTGAGTGCGTGGGCGAAGATGCAAGCTATGTCTCACGTCTTCGTGTCGACCCGACTGTTCCCAATGGTCTCGCCTTCTGGTGCGTGTCCGATAATCTGCGGAAAGGTGCGGCTTTGAACGCCGTGCAGATTGCCGAGACGATGATTGCCCTCGACCTCCTTCCCAGACACGGCTGAGTGAGGTCGCCCCGCCTCGCGGCCTCGTGTTGGCTGGCTGAATTGACCGGTCCGCAGGTTGGGGCGTAGGACAAATTTCGATGCAGAAACGCCGGTCTGGGCCGGCGTAAGGGATAGACGGACAGGATACGAGGCTGACAATGCAGGATATCCGCAAGGCCCTTTACGTAGGGACCCGAAGTGACGGCAGACTCATTCAGCGGCCCATGTCGCCGCATCTGCAAATTTATCGCTATCGCCTGTCTATGGTTCTTTCAATTACAAACCGCCTGACGGGCGTTGCCGCTACCGGCGGCGCTGCTCTGGGTGTGTTCTGGCTGGCCGCTGCGGCCAAAGGACCAAAAGCATTCGCCACAGCCCGTAAGGTGACGGGCAACCCGGTCGGGCAGCTTGTGCTGGTCGGCTGGCTGGCGTCAGTCGTGTATCACACGGTTGGCGGCATCCGGCACCTGATCTGGGATAGTGGCAAACGCTATGACAAGGAAGAGCTTAACAAGGATGGCCCGGTTGCTGTTGGGGTGACCGCCGGTGTCAGCACTGTGCTGGCCGCAGGCCTTCTGGGCGTTGCCGCCCGCCGGGCGCGGGCGCTGGCCAAAGCAGGAAAGGCATCCTGATATGACTGATTCCGCTCCTCATATCGAGGTGATGCGCTCGCAGCTTGGCCGTGCGCGCGGGCTTGGAGCCGGTGGCTCCGGCACGGCGCACTGGTGGGCCGAGCGTGTGACGGCGGCGTCTCTTCTGCCGCTTTCAACATGGTTTATCGTCCAGATGTTCCGCCTTGGCGGCGCAGACCATAAGGACGTTGTGAAATGGGGCGGCAAGCCGGTGAACGCCACCATGCTGACCGCGCTGATCATTACCAC
>SCDS01000908.1:4534-43423 GCA_004149465.1 Drosophila nigromelanica
TTGTGTGTGTGTGTGTGTGTGTGTGTGTGTGTGTGTGTGTGTGTGTGTGTGTGTGTGTGTGTGTGTGTCTGCACAACTTGAGTTTGCCTGGGGCTACCTCTGTCATTGAGGTTGCACAAAGCACACACTCGTCTTGATGCGGCTGTAGATGGTGCTAGTGGTGGCTTTTAGAACTATTACATTTATATGGACATGTGCGCACATTAAGCATACGCAGCGAAGGCCAGTGTTGGCCTCAGGCTCACCGCAACTGTCGCCACTGTGGCTGCCAGCGGTTGGCATAATATTTGCTAAGATGTAAATTTCATGAATGCAGCACCCTGTTTATGCAGCCAAATTGATTTATATTTTGTTTAAATTTCCAAAAATTAATTTCACTTTAAGAGCGAAGCAAACAGTAATCAGCATTAAAACAATGATGATGATAGCAAGAATGTCTTTGTTAGACGGGACACGTGTGTCCTTTGCTCAGTGTTTCAACAAAACAAATAGTTCAGAGTTGCCACCACCACTTGCCATTAACCATTAACCTGCCAATATGAATAATTCAATCCGAGCAATTTTTCGCTAAGGCAAAAATCAATAATAATCGTATCAGATGCTGCCTCTACGTTTGGATAACATTTTCCAGAGCTGGCGACGTGTTTTAAATTTTCAAAGGCAACGATCAGAAGTGCTAATGGTCTGTATGTGTGTGTGTGTGTGTGTGTGTGTGTGTGTGTAAACGAATGCGTGAGTGTGAGAAACTTTCACTTCTGCAAGAAAGCTGCCACAGAAAGGCAGCTCTCCATAAGGTTCATTTCGTTTAACGACTTGAAATTGATTTTACTGTGGCAACGGCACATTTTATATGATGCTTCCTCGTATCTCAGCCATTGGCGGTGTAATATTGCCCAAACGTGCTTTACGACAGTCACCGATCCTTGTTGCTTCATCGTCCTCGCTAGCTGCCGCTGCTGCCGCTGCTCCTTGGCGTATTAATTTTTCAGCGATTACGATTACGTTGCCTCGGCAACGTGTAATAGGGACGAGACGAAGGGTGGCCGCGGGGGAGGTTGTTGTCTTTACGAGGTGCTCATTGGGTTTTTGATTAACTTTCGCCCCCAAATGAAGCTGTAATTAAATTTAATTTTGTGGCATACTTTTCAGCTGGCGTAATTAATATGCACAGCAGAGTCGCTTATTGGCTCGGTAATCCAATGAAATTCATCCATATATGTGCTCATATCGTATGTACTCCATTTTCAAATGCCAATAGCCATGGCAATGGGCCATTTCAATTAATTTGTCATGCAGATTGCAATCAGAGACCGACTAACAGCTTTATAAATAAGTAAAAGGCATTTTAAATTATCAGCAAGTTGCTTTGCATGCTGGCAGAGCAAATATTTGGCAGGCCAAAACAATTTATTAAAATTAAAAACTTGTGCAACCTATAAAATGCCAAGATGCATACAAACACTTTAACCCCTATAGTAAACACACATACACATACAAATATACACACACACAGACAGGCATGACCGTGGCAGAATGTTTATGAAGTAAATAATCGAAGCGTGCGCTTTGAATTATTCATGAGACTTATGAAAAAACACAGAGTAGCCACAGGAACAGCCGCAGCAGCCAACAGGATGAGCAGCTATTGACCCAGCAGCTGACCAACTGCGTGACGTTCCATTGGGCAAGGTCGCTCGTTTTTCAAGAAAATGAACACGTCCCGCAAACAAAAAAATACAGAAAGTTGGGCCCTGCATCGGTATGGGCAGGTGTTCGTGCTGCTTGCATGCCTGCGCGCCGTTTGCAATTAGCCAGAAGGCTACTCTTCTACCTCTTTTGCATATGCATATTTCAGCTAAAATGGGGAATTTTATAAATAAATTGTTAGGTAAGCTGGAGCTCAAACTAAGGTGGAGGCATGTAGCCAAAACTTAACCTACGCTTTTTTGTGGGCGTTGAGCTCCGCAATTGGCTTAGATATTCAAATTGTTGTTGGCTGCAGTAGATTTAAGCGGATTACGCATCAACAAATTGTAAAAATATTCAACTAAAAATAAATCTCCTCCCAAACGACTGGAACGTAATATATTTTACATATAACATATGACTGTGCATTTAGTTATAAAATATTTATTTTTTTATAATTATTTATAGGGTTCTTAAATGCCGAAGTACTTGTGCAAAGAAAAAGTGTAAGGCAATATTATTTATTATTTATAAACTGTAATTTGGAATTGGAAAATAGTTGCTGCACTAATGTTTAACTAAAGAAATTTAAGCAATTCCAATCTCCAGATAAGAGTTGGCAACACTAATGCAACAAGCTCTATTTGAAATAATTAAAATCTTTTAATTGTTATCATTCAGATTTAAAAGTGTATTGTCTATATAGATTCTTCCCTTGCGACACAGAAGACAGCAATTATATATATTTTTTTAATATAAATACACATATCCACTTTTAATTATTATTGACAAGTGAATGTGGTAAACAAGCTGATACAAACATAACTAAGTAATTTACATAACTTCAATTTATTATGGAAAAATATATATGCCGTACATAAAACTGTTTCATTTGTTGCTAATTAATAATATTCTGTCATTCATCAATATAATTTATATGAATTAACTTTACTAACTGATGTTCAAACATTTGATTTCAAGTGGTTAAGTTCCAAATTCTGAGCTCGAAATTAAAACAATTAGCTTTAAATTATAACAAAATGAATTTGCCATAAAATACGTAGAAATATGCATTCATAAAAAGAACAAACATATGATTTCCCAAAAATAATCCCAATCTAATCACTAAATTGTTTTTTTCAGTTTTATATAACTATGACTTACTTATTAGCTTAGGTGCTAGTAATCCTAGACTAAAAACGATTATCCAAAAGTTATACATATTTCCGACTTTGCTGTGGTTTGGGTTTTTAAGTTTTGAATTATGCAATTCACAAAACTATTATCCTTGTCACAGCTTATACGATTTAAAAATGATTTTTGTTTTCTCCTTGAATATCCTCACACAATTGATGTTGGGGTAGGCTTAATTAACCAAATCGGTGGCGTTTGCTTTAGAAATATTTCGTATGGATTTGATTTGGCACCAATTTAAAACACTACACAAATTGCCTTTAAAAACACTCAAAACGACTTTAATTTGATTGCCTTGATCCGAATATTTGGGGAGTTACATTTTTGCAATGTTCAATTAGAAACGCGTGCAGCTCCGTTGTACAAAACGCTTTAGTTTCCGTCCGGAAAACTCCTTTAAAAACACGCTATAACATATTTGCACACACACAAACACAGTAGACGGTGGTCTTGCCTTGCACTTTCGCTTTCACGGCACACTACACTACACTACACGGTTGCAGTGCGGACGCGCTGCTCCGTTGATTGGCTTCACAACTGAAGAGCTCTCTACTTATGGTGGGCTGTTCGCACGCGCGCACTTGTTGTGCCCGTCTCAAGCGTTTATCCTAGACTGAAATGCCAGAGCCGAGACTCGACGAGGCTGGAATATTGACGGCAACAGGATGTACACCTACACCCCGCACGAGCGCACCGAGGAAGCAGTATTTCCATTCAATTGCAGGCCACACGAAGCCGCCACGAGTGCCAAAGCTTTCCAGCTCTTCAGTAAGAGTGAGCGAGAGAGAGGGAGACAGAGAGAAAGAGAGAAAGAGAGCAGAGCTTTTGCGCTCTCTTATCCGGCAAGTTGTTGCGCTACCGCAACAGGCTTTACCCTAGTCCTCACTGGAACCGGCTCACGACCAAAACGGAAGCAACAGGCTGTTGTAGCTTTATTGGCCTTTTGCCTGTCAATTGCCGACCTTCCCCTCACCCCGGCAAGTGCAACCAAAGTGGCCGTTTTAAATGCATTAAATGTGGTAGACGCCAACCCAAATTGCACATCGTTTTGATTGCTTTTTAAGTTGCCAAAGCTCTGGTAAAAAAAAAGAGTATTAATTACCCAGACGGGCTACTTATTCCCCAATAAACAAGGCTTCTGTCCAAATGCTCTACAAACCGAAAGTAATTTCCTATTTTCTATATATAATTGCTACTTAACTATTTAACACATAATTGCTACTTTCCTATTAACACAAGTGTGGTATTGGAATTTTAACGATTCTAAAAGCAACATTCGATTTTACAAATTTTTGAGTTTCGTGAGCTTATGAATAAAGGTAGCTCTTACTATCGAGAACCGTATTTACCATTTTTTTAAAAACGTGGTGAGCTATCGACTATTTAAAATAAACTTGGTCAGTGTATGATATACGAAAAAATTAATTTAATTTATAATATACCTCTAAATTTATATTTAATTTATTATTATAAAAAATTGATTATTTTCACATTAGTGAGATAATATTATTAAATATGTTTTATTTATTATTAAAAATACCCTTTATACCCTTTGACTAATCATGTGCTCTTCACACAACAAGGTCGATAGCATAAATGATAGGCAAAAGTAAATTAAATTAAAGTTTCAATGAAGAGAGTTTAGAATGAGTTTGTCAATAAGTTGCTAATTTCAGCCCTATTTAGACATATTTTACTTTTCTATTCGACCTCTTATTAAATATAACCAAAATGCTACCTTTTATTTATCTCTTTTTCGCTTTTGATCTATATCCCTTTTTTCTCACCCACTTCCGACAGTCAATTACTCATAGCTGCTAATACACATGTTGACAGGCGTCTATCTTTTTGGTTTAATATGGGGTCTTAAGTCCCTTAACACACATACCTCATCGAAAGCTTTTGACACGATGGCGTATCAATTAGTCATTAGGTACATCGAAAATAAACTGCTCCGAAAAGTTTTGTAAGGCGTTCGGGATTTAATTTGCCCACACTCTTTAGTTGTACCTACATTGCCGACGAGGTCCTGGCACGTAACGTAGACTTTGCCTGAATTACGCGTTTATTTTTATTAGATTTCTACTTTTAAATTAGGAACGGGAACCGGGCACGTGGCTATAAAGTTTTATGCGCATCGCGGCCTGCCCAACCACATACACCGCCACAAGTCGTGTGGACAGGACGTTGTGCTGAGCTCTGTATATCCTGTAGATACACATTTAATTTTCGCAGCGTCCTCTTTTAATTACAAACAATCAAATCAGCTTGTTTTTGACGCTACGCGCTCTGCACACTGCCAACAAAACTGAACACCACCCAGGGGCTTGGATGTTCAACTAAGGGTACAAATAGAGGTTAGGGGCACGGCCATGTGTCCAACTAAACCATTGTAACGTGTGAGAGCCAAGGACTGTTTGTGCATTTTCCAGTCGGCAGGGTCGCAGTGTATAAAATTATGTACGTGTGTGTCTGTGTGTGTGGGTGTTGATGTTTTGGCTGGGCAGCTGTCATCATTAGTGACCACAACAAAAGTGGACAGTGCGCTAAATGGGAATATGGTCTCTGCTCTCACACCGTCAGTGCGGTCTGTGTTTGCTGGCTAACATATATATTTTATCCAAGTCAGCTCAATCTATTAAGTCATAAAAGGCGTGGTTGGTGGGTACCAGCGTTAATTTACTAAATGTGCCGCCCACAACGATTTCCCGTCCACCGGATCCCCACAACCCACCATGCAGCCATGCAGTCAATCGATAAGCCCAGTGCCAACTTGGCGTATGATAAATGTTAGCCAAATAAATCTCAGCCGGCCCAAAAGAGGAGGCCACAGAGCGCAGTCGGTGCTGGCCCATGTCACAATTCTACAAATAACATTTCCTGTTATTCTTCCGGTTAAATTTCGCTTGTAAACATTTTATGTGAGCAACTAAAAATAGATATACCCTGATATGCATAGATAAATAACCACCGTATTTGTTTATGCAAATGCAAATATAAACAGAATTTGATAAGCGTTTAAATTTGTATTGTATATTCCGCAATGATTTGCCATTTGGCACAATCTAAAATTCCATTATTTTCATTTGAAGGCTGTTTTAATGTGCAAATATAAATATAGATATATCTCTTATTTTAACTATATTCAATAAATTAAAATCCTGTTTTACAAATATTTTAATTTCATAACTACTTTGATTTTAATACTCTAAACCCATTAAAAATAAACAAAATAGGAAATGTAAAACTTAACAAAAATTAGGGTAAAAATGGTGGATTGTAGTGCAAATTTACTCAGAATATATATTCTTGATCAGGTCGATGCCCTGTCCACCCATGCGTCTGTCCGTCTGTATAAACGCAGCCTACTTTTCGATTATAGATTTTCGTAAGCAAAGTTTATAAAATGTTCGATATCTTGCCTCGATTCATTGTTATCGATAACAATCGATTTCAAGACTTTATCTTCTAAGCGCATGTCGGTGACAGGTTTAGAACAGGGTACAACTTTCAGTATACTTAATTTCCAAACAGAGTTGTACATTAAATTTATTATATAGTTATATATATTACTGTGTGTTATTGGAAGATTTGGAAGAATTATTAAAGAGAGTTTACAGATAAAATAAAATTGGTAAGTAAGTAATATGAAGACTTAATGGACTAAGACCTGACCAAGCAGCAAAGTCGAAATTGGTCGGAAACGCAAGTCTTAAGAATTTCTTCAGTAACTGGAAATAACACGCTCGTGAACAGGCAGGTCATTGACTACGTTTCTTCCGGGAATGGGCCAACAGCACTGGTTGCTTGCTCGCCTCTGAATCGCAGAGTTGGGCAGCCTTGGGCCATATATTCAATGTGCAGCCACAAAATGTTCGTTCGCTGGGGTTCCAGGGTTTGGCGCGTGTCCTTGGTAAAATGCAAGTTAAGCCTACGTAAAACAAAAGCTTGGTCCTGGCGTTGCCTTGTTTAGTCGAGCGAGGAAACAACGAAACAACAACAAAGAGGAAAAAACAACAACTCCAGCAACAACAGCAACAAACAAAGCTCATTTACACGGGAAATAGCCTAAGTGCAAAAACCATTTAAATGCAAATTAAGCAGCAAGTGAAAACATGTGAACAAAGCTGCCCATACTCACGAACAGACACACACACACACACATACACACTTATACACACATAGAGAATGCATGTGGCTGGCATGTATTTGGACGCAGGACGAGGCTTTTGGCATCGACTGTGCTAGTGCCTGTGGCTTTGGCTTCGGCTTTGGTTTCAGTTTCGGCGCTAGTTGCTCTAAATGCAAAATAGTTTAGCGTCGTCAGCGCCACAACAAAATGCCTGCCCTTTGAGCGCTGGCCGTATGCTGCTGCCCATGTCCCGATTTGAATAAATTCATATGCATAAATAGCCACAGTTTACAGTGATTATCCTGTAGGGGTAAAGTAGTCACCAGCAGCTGACACCACACAAGCACCCACAAGCATACACGCACACCCCGCTGCTAGGCCAGTTGCTAATTGAGTCAAAGATTTAACTATTAAGATATGAACTTTGCCTACGGTTGCCAAGTGGCTTGATAAAATACTCGCTTCCTGGCTAGCCTCTGCCACTCAATGAGCCATTGCAGCAACTGTTGTAGACATTTTACAATGCATGCATGTCGGGTTAATGAAGTAACGTGCGACATGCTCTAAGTGTTAGTTTACCTTTAGCATTCAAACTGTCCCGACCGGCAATGTGTCACTCAGTTCGGCATTCAGTTACTCAGTCGGTGGCCCATTCTAGGCGCAATCGAGTGTGCACCCCGGCGCCAATAACCGACAATTGCACTCACCAGTTGAATGAGTTCTGAAAATGCCATTGGGCAAACGGCCACTGACCAGACAAAGGCCGGCAGGCAGCAATAGCAACACAAGCCCCATATACGACCACCCATTTGATCAGATTGCTTTCTACTACTCCATGCGATACCCTTTGATGTGTGTGTTCGTGTGTGTGTGTTTACTTTATTTATGCTCGCTAAGCAAACAACAGAACACGCACTGCAATCTACTCGAAAGGAGCCACTAGCCAACCACTTGCACATTGAACACAGTAGCTCTCAATTAATTCTACAAATAACGAAATGAAAAACAATTATTTTGATTCAACATTTCACTTAAAGGTTCAATTCAGGTTAGTATTCTTGTATTATTTTGAATAAATACTAATAATTGATACTTCAAATTGATTTTCATCAAATGTAAACCCATTAATTTGCCATTATATATTGCACCTTAGTTATTTTCATTCTATCTTATTTCAAAACAATACTTGAATTTAATTTACTTTTATAAACATAGTATACAGTATTTATTATTATGCAAGAATATAAAGCGTGTTTAAAAAACTATTCCCGGCTTGCTTGATTCAACTTATTAGTGACTGAAAATGTTTTATAAATTAGTTAGTTAATAACAGCAATATAATTGCATTGTTAATACGAAAAATAGTGTCATCTTTTTTTGCAACTGTGGCTGGCAGGAATGTCAAATGCCATTAGAAAGTTTTGTTACACATTTCGCTGTCGCAGGACCACAGGCTCATCATGATTGTGCTCACAGTTCATTTGATATTAATATGGACACTCGTTTGGGCTGCTGCTGTCAATGATGTTGCTGTCGTTGTTGCTGTTGCTGTTGCTGTTGCTATGGGTGCTGCTTTTGCCGCTACATATGTTTTCATTTGTTTGGCACTGACGATGACAACCCTCATCAAAAGTTGGTCCGATGACCGCTCGATTGTTCGGACGACTGGTCAACGGATGTTGACAGGCTACTTTGGCATCGTGTGGGTGCATGAGTGTGCATAGGTGTGTGTGTGTGTGTGTGTAGCTATAGTGATATATATATACAATTAAAAGTGGGGACAACGTCAAAGGCTGTGCCAACTTTTAATGGCGCACACGCACAATTTAACTTAATGACAGAAGGGGACAAAAGATTGCGATTTTCGACATAAAAGCAAACAAGTCGCTTTGAGGTAATTCATTAATCAGACACCTCTCACTCCCCTTATTACCTTGACTAACACAATTTGCAGCAATTTCAATGAAAGGACTCGCCACATTTGTCCCCAGCAATGAAGCTATTGAATAAAGCTCGCATAGCCAAAAGAGAAGGTGCAAAAGTCAATGAAAGTTAAGTGCTCAAGAGAGAGAGAGGGGGAGTGAGAGAGGGAGAGAGGAACACCTGAAAAAACTATGTGGGAGTAGTAAGCAGCTGGGAAGAAAATGGCAGCCGCAGCTCAGAGCACACATCACACACTGCAAAACACACACAAATATCATTTGTAGTAATTGAAAAGCTCTCGAACAAAGCAAATTCGTAGAGGGTGCAAAAGAGCAAGAGTGGAGGAAAGGGAGCGGGAGCGGGAGAGAAAATCAACTATACAAACCGCCATGGGGTAGAGCACAACAAGTACTCGAATATGGCGCTAGGCGCTGCCGGGCAAGAAACGGTCTTGGCGCGCCAGAATGATTTCTGGCTATACAAACTGAATCCCGCCGCGGCTGCTAGGCGAACGGAACGAACAACAACAACAGTAGCGAGTAACAACAACTAAAATTGCACATGGGTAAGCTCCATTCACAGACGACATGTCGAGCATGTGTTGAATACGTGTTTAACACGGCCAAACGGCGACGACGCCATTACTTGTACTTGTACTTGTACTTGTACTTGTACTTGTATTTGTACTCATATATGTATTGTATGGCATTTGTGCACCACCGCCAGCTAAAATCGGCAACCACATCCCGCAAACGACGGCCGCTCAAGTGTAAGGAGCTGCTGCATGTGCATGTGGGGGCCTGCCTCGTGGCTTGGATGCGCGTTTTGAATGACGTTAATGCGGCTTAGGTGGAATCTGCACGCAACACTAACACGTGCACACACCCATACACACCTGCTTGCCCCCACCCCCAGCCCTACAAAATCGTCGACGCCCGCAACACCAATCAATGCAAATAGACAGCGAGAAGCGAACAAATGTAGAGCATCTATAGATTTTTATTGCAATTTCACACACTTATATATAGACTCGCACATGCATATATTTGCACACGTGAGTGTTGGTTTATGAAAGGCTTTAAAGCCGCAGGCAATAAAATACACACGCAAATGTGTGGCGTGGGCCGACACCTCGTATACGCAACTTTAGCTAATTGCTGTATTTATGCGATTGCTATTGCATGTGCGCCACCATTTATGCCAGCTGCCGGAGGTTAAAAGATAAATGCATTTTTTTCCAGTCACGTGATCAAGAGTCATAGAATCAAAAGTGCAACTTGAAGGTTTAAAGGAATAAGCGGAGAGATTATAATTTAAATTAAATAATCAAAAATTAGTGGTGTGTATAATAAGCAACTTATATTTTAAATAGATTAACTCATCAATTTATAAATATCATCACAACAAGCAATATTAAAATGTATTTTTGAGCATTATTTTAATGTGTTAAAGTTCAACTATCCAAACGTATATTTATTACCGTTTATATTAATTGTCTATATAAATTGCTAAGTGATAATGAAATGTGAAAAAAAAACAATTATTAAATTCCCAGCAGAAGCTTTAAATTGCCCAAAACTGTTAAATTGCTGTTGCAGCCGTTGAATTGTTGTTACTGCTGTTGCTTTTTGGTTTCGCTGCACTTGCAACTTTTCAAATTTAACAAAAATTGAGCACGCAGCAGTTGCCTTTGGCAATTGACCAGCATATTCTTTTGGACATGTCTTTGGTTTCATGCGATTCGATTTTGGTTGCTCTGTCCCTTACAATATTATGACATGCGTGTGTGTGTGCGTGTGTGTGTGTATGTGTTTATTGCAACAGTACAACCAGTGCTTTCACACATCCTTGTAAACATACATTTGTGTATATGGACACACTTATGTATTCAATGCCAGATGTAGCGTGTTGCCACTATTTAACGTTAATTAAATAAATGGAATTTAATTCAAGCGAAATCAAAAACCAGCTCAATTCACAAAAGACAGCAGTAGCAATTGCGCATAAAAATTCTTGGCAACTACTGATGCTCTTCACTTCAATTGATTAATATTTAAAGCAACCCTGACATTTGATTTACACACTTTTAGCACTTTAAAATGTTAAGTCATGTAACACATTATGAACAATTTTCGATAATGGAAAATTACATTTTGATTTTACAATTTATTACCCTTTTTCTTATTATAAATACTTTGTTTAATTTCACAAAACTTTTTGTTTATTTTACTTAAGAATTAAAGCCTTAAAAAAAAAATAAAAACACGGAACGTAAACAGTATATATTTAATTACAAAAAAAGTCGCAGAAATATTACGGCGAAAATATACGGCGAATTATTTAAGTTTGAAATATTTATGAATGCGCTTCACATATTTATGCAACTGAACGAGAATGTTTCGGTCTGCAGTGTGATAAACGTTTTAAAAGTTTATACAAAAAAACTATATACAAATTCGAAAAGGCAATTAACACCGTAAAATGCACTATACAGTCCGACTGTCACTTAATTTACAATTTTAAAATTGCTTGGCATTAAAATAAAAGCGTTTGCTTGTGACTTTTAAGTGCGTATGTCAAATTTAAAGATTTATAAACATTTCAGGACAGACTCCGCTTAAAAGTATGCAGCAGTTGATGATCATGCTAAGTGAAATGCAATTGGCAAATTTGTTTTTAGTTTGAGTTGCGAGTGCCAGTTCACAGCTGCAAGTGCGGGTGTATAAATACTTGAATGCACTCAAACACTTTTGCTGCTTGGGCAAATTTCAATAACGACGCTTAGCTCAGTTGCAGGAGGCCGTCTCGGGCAACGGGCCATGGTCCACGGCCCCTTGGCCCTCGGGCAGCTGCAAAAGGAAAGCTGTCTAGCTGGTCTTTGAATAAATACGCCAGCGATTTGCTGCCACTGCTCCTGGCTCCTGGCCATAGCTACGGTCAGATAGACAATTGATGCCGTGCATGGGTTGGCATTCATGTTAAACGCTTGCAAGTTGGCAAACGTGACTCTCCACGAGGTCGATATGAGAGACTGAATGCTTATTGCATATATATATATATATATGTGTGTGTGTGTGTGTGTGTGTGGGTGTGTGTGCGCGTGACGATAAGTGCACACATTCAATTGGATATTCAAATTATTTGAAATCGCATTTGTCTGCGCGTGCAGGTGAACCCAGCACGTCCATTTTCTGCACTTAAAGCCAATGATTTGCTTAAGCTATTTGACGGTAAAGTAAATTTAATAAAACCTATAGACTCCGCATATGAACATGCATGCGACTTGCCATGACACAACTCGCCACCTCTCCCTGCCTCACTTCTGTCACAGACAGAATACCATTTGGATTTTCAATTAAATTTATGACCGGCAAAAGCCATGAACGCTCCACCGCACCACTTTAATGCCACAGGGCTGGCAACTGGTAGCTGGCAACGGCAAAGTTCATTTCGGCGTAAAGGACGAAAATCGATTAGATTCAAATCTTTTAATAAGTTTCATTTCCGCTTTGTGCTGGCTTTCGTTCATGCTGTCTATGCCTGAGTTGGGTAACAAGTCGACCCTTTGCCTGCCTCTGCCTCTGCCCCTGCCCCTGCCCCGGAAAACCACGCCCACGACTACCACAACATGCAGTAACCACACCTATTTGCTTTGCGGCCTTAAGTTTTGGTACAGTTTATTAGCCGTATTAGCTCGCGCTATGGAAATTCAGGATTGGATTGTAGCCATAAGGGTTGAGGTCGCGAAAGAGGCGCCCATTGTCGACTGTCAAGTGATTGCAGGGAAAATTAGGTCAACATAATAACATAACTAACAATCACACTCAAGGACACACAAACACACACACACACATAACTAAATAACTGCCTGCGATTGAGTGACCGCCAAACAGAGAGTCGATGTGCATCGAAAATTGGATATTTGGTTGCCGTAATACAAATGCGGTAATGATTATGTGGTGTGTGTGGTCAACAAGGCGGTAACAGCAACAGATACTCAATAACAGTAATAGCTTGCGTGCCACTTCCTCTTTGCACTCCGCAGTTCAGCAGTCAGCGATGCCATTCATATTTAATAAGCCCGTCAGATAGTAAAAGCCACATGCACTGATTTTGAATTGATGTGTTGTACATGAGCTATAATTGCCCGCTAACCGAGGCGTGTGATCAATCAAGGTGCAAGAAAGCGCGTCTATCGAATTTTGAATCTTGGCTGGACTAAGTGCTGCAGACCGACCACAATTAACGTGACAGCTTCGAGCGAGAAATCACCTTTCAAAATCAATTTGTGCATACAAAACAAAGATAATAATAAACAGTGTTCAGCTTGACAAAACCCTGCCAACCCATTTCAGCAAAAGCACGAGCACACACACACACACACACACACACGCTCTCGTTGACAATGTGTGTTATTATTACCTCCCAAGCAAACATCGAAGGCCATGCGGCCTTACTTTCATTTCAGGTTGCTTAATTAGCTGTGAGATGACAAAAGTGCCCTGCCACATACACCACCCGCACACATAAGACACACACTTCTCCGGATTGAGGTAAACTCGACTTTCAGATCATCCACACAAAATTTGTCCAGTAAGAAAATATAATATAAAGGATCTGGAAAAACAAATATGAATGAATAAACTATTTTTCGATTGTAAAAATTTGTGTTTTTACATGGTTATTCATTTCTAGATCAAAAATGTATTTTCTTATAATTCAACTTTTAAATATAACTGTGATCTGCTTTAAGCACTTATCTGCAACAAATTAATTAATTTGTTTCATAACAAGTTAAATGTTTTGAATTGTTTTCTTATAAATTATAAAGATAGCTGGCTAATTCGGATTTCTTTGTTGCTTCTGTTTGCTACTACAAAAGCAGTAACATCCAGTGAAGTCAGGACAGGACAGGATAAGACAGGCCTCACACGCAAGGACATTTAATGTGTTTGCCAGCAGGGCTTTTTGACTCGCTTTAATATCTTAATATCTCATTTAGCCAACAGCTGTCAAATATTTAGGATATATACATATATATGCTATTAATGTACAATGGAAATTAAATTGCAATTAAAAAATTAAATTAAAATCGATTCGCCTGGGGGGCATCACTGGACATCAATCTAACCTCAATCCTAGACAATTAAATTTAGAGCACAAATTCCCAGTCCGAGTACCCAAAACAATAACAATTATTCACAACGGATTAGAGTTGTTGCCAACACGTCGGCACTTAGGCAACATTTTTGTTGTTGCCGCTGCAAATTACAATTCCCAACTGGCCAACTGCTGCGTCTGTTGCTGTTGCTGTTGCCGGTCGAAACCGCAGCGCAAACTGTTTGTTTAATTAAATTGCAAAAGGCGAGCACAACAGAAATGTTGCCACGCTCTCTTTGCTTCAATGCTGTAAGTTATGGTGCAAATCAAGACATCCGCCCCCCCCCCCCCCCCCCCCCCCCCCCCCCCAACCACCCCCCACCCCAAATCCCCCCCCTTTTTTATATTTTCCTTAAATAGAGACAATATGGACGATAGAGCCAATATAAGTTTGGCTCCTAGCAGGCTCCTTGGCTGGCCAAATGGCTGCCATTTTGTCGGCACTTCGTTTTATATCCAACGCGTTTTATTTTTATTTGCGCGCCTTTCACCAGCGTTTTATATTCATTATTTACTTTTATTTTGCTCCTTCCTTAAATTACACCACCACATACACACATAGTGCCAACATAATTGCAATGCCCCCAACCCAACACGCACCCACACGATACCAATTTCCACGCACGGCAACAATTGAAATTGAATCCGTTTTTAAATGTCAGACGCTAGGACATGCTCCCTCTTTTCAAAAAGCTTTCCATATGTGTCGAACTGTCTCGAATATAAAACTTAAGCTTTCACGCTGTTGTCCTAATTAGACCCAAATTTATTTATTTATTTATTTATATAGAAAGTCGACAAAACGAGTGTCAACAAAGGTACACACATACAGAAAATTATAAAATGCTAAAAGCCTAACAGGATTATAAACATTGATAATAACATCACCAACACGATGGGAATATCGGCGCATATTTCATAAATATCTATATTTTAGATTGGGCTCTTAAACTTTTCATATTTTCAATATTTGATTATGTCTTCTTATACCCTGAACCCATTCAAAAAGGAGTTAAAAAGGGTATAATCGTTTTGCGCAAATATATGTAACAGGCAGAATGAAGCATCTCCGACACTTTAAAGTATATATATATTTTTGATCAGGATCAGCAACAATCATACTTTTAGTTTAGAAGTAAATCAAGAATTTTGTTTATATACAGGGGAGCAAGCCTGTCCACTGAGTAAAATGCAGATCGCAGGGTTCAGGGTATCTCCTACCCGGACACTCCCGACTAGTGCCTTCTTATTTGCTTATTATTAAGCTATGCGTGCTGTGGGTTTGTCTGCTGCCATAGGCAACCTGTAGGCATTTATAACACAAAATAAAAGTTTGTATTACAAAGATACATGATACATATTGAACAACAGCGCTCTAATCTGGCTGAAACAAAATGCACATATTTTCTAGAGCTACTGGAAAGCAATCAATTATATTTTATATATAATTACATAATTAGTAATTTTACCAGATATTGCACATTTTTAATCCGCATCTTATTCAATTAAATCGTAACGTTATTATATTAATTTTGACAGGAACTGGTCGAACGCATTTGATATAAATCAAAAAGCAATCAATTATATTTTCTATATAATTACATAATTAGTCATTTTACCAGATATTGCACATTTTTAATCCGCATCTTATTCAATAAAATCGTAAAGTTATCATATTAATTTTAACAGGAACTGGTCGAACGCATTTGATATAAATCACAATCTTCAGATTCTCAGAAAAACAAGTAACCAAGTTACAGCCGAGTGTAATCGACTTCGTAATACTCGTTCACAGGGTTATCAGGGTAATATGTGGGCATATATAAATTAAATCGAACTGACAAGCCAATATACGCTTCTTCTTCACAGTGTGAACAGAGTATTATAATCAACTTAATTCCCCCTCTTATATAATACATAACAGCTAACTGAAAGCTTAACAAAACCCCGAGCGCTTCGAATAGAGAACCTGTACATAATAAATAAATAATATATAAAACATTACGCCAGCTTCAAAGGCGAAAGCAAAGCTAGAAGTTAATCAAATTTAAAGTTTCCGCTTTCACTTACTGAGAAAAATATACCCAGTGGCAGTTGTCTTAAGGCCAACACGCGTTGGTATTTCTATAAGTATGTATTTAGAATTCTTATTCAAAGAAAACTAACTGTGTAAAAGATAGTCGCTTGTGGAATACCCTATCAATACAAAATAACTCTTAGAATTATGAAAATTGTTTTAGTTACCAAACCAGACTAGAGAATAAATATTGTACTATGCGGATACCGAAATGCCTTACCCAAAGAAAGTACCCATTGTAACAGTGTGTAATTCCAATAAAACCTGCAATTTCAAAGGGAAATTAAAGCCCACAACACTGCGCAAATTGCGTAACATTTGAAAGCGTAAGCAGTTTGTAACAAGAATCTTATTTTAATAGAATACAACGGAAACAACTACAACTATGTTAACTAACTGACTATGGGCAATTTTGCTACGCCGCAGGTAAATACTTGGCTCCGGAAGCAGCTTGGGCCGCAACCCGCTCGTCCGCGACTGGCGCTGAGCTAAAGTCGAGGACAGGTGCCACGCCCTCATCGGAGCTGTGCGAGCTGCCGCCGAGCGCATTGAATTGCTGCTGGATGAGCTGCTGGGCGCGCACCGCATCGTCGGGTGTGCGATACTTGACAAAGTGCACCTCTGGCTTGTGGGCGTGGCTTTGCTGCTCGGACTGTAGACGCTGCGCCAGCTCGCCGACATCCGCCTGCTTGGTCAGGACGTAGATGGCTGTGCGCTGCTCGCTGGACTGTTTGGCCAGCTGCAGTGCGGCATTGGTGAGACCCTGGTGCTCCGGTGACTTGATGAAGAGCACGCGCAAATTACGCTTCAGCATGTTAGCAATGTGCTCGGTGGCCTCGCGATCGGCAAATTCCTCCTCGGGCGCGGCATACGTATAAAATTCCTTGTTGAATTCATCGCTGACGGGCTGCAGTTGCTGTTGTTGCAACTGTTGTTGCTGCCGCGGCTGCTGCTGTTGCTGTTGCTGTTGCAGCTTTTGCTGTTGTACTTCCGTTGCACTAAATCCCGTAGCCTCCGTATCGATAAGTCCGGCAAAGCGCCTATCGTCGGCATCTGTCCGGTAATTGTAGCCCAATTTTGCCGCGCTTGCCACAGCAACGAACCAAAGTAGCTGCGAACACACATGTTGTTCAGTCTGCTCCATTTCTGGGTGTCAAATTACTTGAATGCTTACCAGAAATCCACGCATCCTGAGCTTAGGTATTGATGTTGTTGCTGCTGTTGCGCGCTACTAAAAGTTACAAACTGACGTCCAGTGTTGAGGGCACTCTGATTTTTATACGCTTATTTGAGAAGAGTGAAAACTCGAAAATTGTAACTAAAATGATAAATGATGCGTACGCTTACAATATGTTAGTGGTTTTGGCTCAAGTTTCAGTTTTGATTTCGTGCTCGATTTCAGCTGTTGCAATCTGCGCCGCGAGCAAACACAGCAACAATACGAAAACCAACAACAGTTAATCAAAGATAAATGAGCATTTAAGCGTTAACACTGCGCCCTGGGGCTGCCCCCAATGGGGCGTTGGTTGGGCACTCCGTTATATAAACACCAAACTACTCGTGTTTCGGGGCGGCCAAACTACAAAGCGACTGTGCGCCACCAAAAAACTATGCGGAAATATGCATAATTAATTAATTAGTCAACAGACGCAGCAGCCGGCAAAATCATTTTGATTTTAAATACAATTTTGCATCTCTTGCGGCAGTTTGTGTACGTGTGTGTGTGTGTGTGTGTGTGTGTGTATCGCCGTGTGTGGTACAAAACACAACACTTGTAACTAAGTACTTATCTAAGCCATATTTTGTATATTTAAACTGAGAGCAACAAATTGGCACATTGTCTTGGCAACAAATGCGCTTAGATTAGTCAGAAATAGCTCCTTGGAGACATGCAGTACATAAACACTACTGCATAAATAATATTTAACAGCAAACATAAATACACACCCACACACTCGACAACAGCCACTGTTTATATAGTTTGCAGGCATTGCTAGGTAATTGTCTTGATTGCTGCACATAAATCTGATTACTTCTACATGTGTCCAACTGTAGTCTGTGTACATTTGTGTGTGTGTGTGTGTGTATTTGTGTGTAAACCACATAGAAAGCTCTAATTGATAATGGTTGAGGCCAGGCACACAGCCAAATAGCCACTTAGCTGTCAATTGAAATTCATCATAAGCTAGCCCAGGCCACGATGTTGCTAGTCAGATTTATAGGGCCAAATGGGCGCACAATGCTCCCAGCAACAGGCTAGACTCCATTTGACCAGGTCTATTTAACAATGGCACTTATACACATAACGAGGCGCCATATATCAGCAGCGGGCAGGCACAGCAGCCAACTGATTTTTTGTACAGTGGCATTTTTATGTTGGCAAGAGCGTACAATTTGTTTAAAAATAATAGCACCCTAAATATGTAGGGACCTCGAGGCGCAACGACGTTTAATTTAATCACTTTTGTGGCCAACAAATAAAATTAAAATGTAAGATAAACAAGAAACAATCGGGTGTAACCGACTGTACAATACTTGCTCACGATATAATAAAAGCAGTCTTAAATGGAAAAATATAAATTTCTGTAATTTGTGGCCGAAATGAATATATGAGTATATATTCCAAGTTTCTGGTCCCTATATTCAATACCTGCGAAAAATTATTGCCTTCATACATGTTTTTGTTTATAAAAAAAACCCATACAATCCATATACATTTATAAAGTAGTACAATTTAAAGGCAAACGAACTAATGAACATTGCCATATCGACTCAAATTTCGTGACAAAATAATAATATCCACTGTAAGGGTATGCAAAATTAGAAATTCATTCAGGCGTTGGCGACTTTAATACCAAGTTAGATACAACTTGAGGGCAAGAAAGTTTGGGCGTCACAGTTGTTGTCATACCATCGATATGAACAGCCGCCTTAAGCTGCGTGTCCAAAGTTGAATAACATGGCCTAGGGTCGGTTGCCAGGTGCTTGTTTTTCTTGTTTTTTGCCGCTTGTTTATCTTTAGACCAATCGCAAACAAAACTAAACTGAAACAATAACAAATAGCAACAACAGTCAAACGTTCTCACTGAACAACTGAAACGATAAAGTAAATTATAAGATTTTCTTCGGTTTCGGCAGATTTCATTTGTCGTGCAAATTTTCGTGACCATCGATTAGGCCTAAAAGTGGACTGGGTAATTGATATCGGCGTGTGCGCTGTTAATTAAAATTTTTCACAGTCAGCACGTGCCCCAATTTCTGTTAGCCCATAAATCATGACATCAACAGCCATAATAGATACAACATATATATATATACATTACGGACAAATACATACGTCCAACACAAACAGCTAATAATGGCAATTGTCGGGTCGAAATACACAAATCCATGTGGGGCATTAGGCATAAGCTGTGTCGACCAAAGGTCATCAGACAAATGCAATTGCGGTATAATTACTCGTACGCATTAGTAAATGGCCAAAACAGTCCTAATTGAACACTGCCCACAAATTGTTTGCGACCTACAGACTAAACACGACTCTTATCGCGGCTCAATTAAACTTCAATTATCAGCAAATTTAACATCCAAACAAATGACCGGCGATTGACATTTGTGTCTGCGTCTGGCGCAGGTTAAAGTGCGCTAGCCCAATTTTGTCATGGCGAAAACTGGCCAAAACGAAGCATTAATATTAATGAACGGCGACTGTGACTGCGACAGCGACGCGACTGCGACACACGCGACCCCAGGCGGTTCATTAAAGTGTCAAATACTCGGGCTTACAAAAACGTCCAAAGCCCCCGTCCCCATCCCCAACTGAGCGTCAAACACACAAATTTATTTAAAAGCAACAGCCAACACAACGAACAGCAGCGCATAGCAAACATGACAACAAACCTGTTGCTGCTGCCAACTGCTGGCTGCGGACGTCCCAACTGACTCGGGCCAAGAAAGCTGTCATTATTAACGTGTCATAAATCAAAAACTTGTTACTTGTTGTTAACTTATTTGCATGGCAACTAACTGAAGTCAAATAACTGTATTTCAAGTTCTTTCAAATAATTTTCTTCACTAATGTTGCGCATACGCATAGTATGCCCAATGTGCAAGAGCCTCAACCAACAATGATAGCTGCATTTAAGCCAGTTACATTACTTTGCCAAGATATGACCCACAATATAGTACTTCAACTGAATCTTTAATATGTTTGAGCCGGGAATGTGGACCGCCAAATGATACGCATAATTTGACAGGCCAAGTAAATGAGTGGCAAAATCGTTTTGTTTTCTAATTTGGCGTTTTAAGGCAAAAGCCTAAAATTATGCCAGCCTCAGGCTGCATAGACAGACCGACGTCATCGTCATCGTCATCGTCATGGCCCCAGCCAAGCACATAGACATTGTGCCCAGAAACCGAAACCCTACCCCTAAAACGCTGCTGCCTGACTGTCTTGAACGCTAAAAACAATTAGTATGACAATTTATCATATGCCCACAGGCAAATGATTTATGAACGTACAGGCTGCCATACCACCAATACAAAAACAACAACAGTAGGTAAACTACCCATTTTGGGCGTTTTTATTTGTTTCTGCGGGTGCGTCTGATGTTTGCTCATTTCCTTCCTTTCTATGAGCTGGTCGGCGCGTTTGCCTTGCGCAATTTATAGTTAATAAAGATTTCCGGTAACGAAAACTTTACGTACGTTTTACGTTACACAAAAAGTTGTACTTTCAACAGAATATCGCGAAGGTTCGAGAGTCTTGAACCTAATAAGGGCCTTATAATTTATTTAACATTAAACTGTATTCGATAATTGTGCAAAAATTCCATGCACCCAAGAATAAGTAGAATTTTTCTTTTTTTCTTTACTGGTATAAAATAGTAAAAAGGGTAAATATTCATTATGGCTTATTTTCCTTAAGTTTCTGTAATAGTTAACAAGCAACAGTTAACAAGAAAAAAAATCTAAGTATATTTTTGCACCTGTTAAATTTATAAAATTTCAAGAAGCTGAACATTGTTTTTAAGCTTATACGTTTTAATCATTAAAAAACTTTTATACAAGTAAATAAGCACATTGGTGTTTAAACTTTTTCCGTAATTGCTTTTATTAATAATGGATTCGTTTCTACTCATCGTAGTTTGGACTTTGAGAAGTCAAGTTAAGGTCAACAGCTATATTGAAGGCACACTTCTATAAATGTTAATGTGTATAGGGTCGTACAATTATAATTTCAAGAACACCACAAATTGTCATTGTCCTTATACACCTTGCACACTTACATCCACTTCCCATAAAGAAATTTTGCCTAGCAATATATTACTAGCTGGTTGTAGCATATTAATTGATTTTAATGAATTATATTTTGGCTGCATAAAGGTGAACTAGTGCTGCATAATTAATTAAGTTTGACCACATTGGGCAAACAATTACCTACGTATACATATACAAAAAATGGATCAATTTGTTTGTTATCTAGCTGTAAAAGTTGGTATGTGCAAGCGAAATGGCCAAAGCTATTGGAGACTTTTGAGTGTAGTGTTGGGAAGTGTATTTTGCATCAAGTGGTTATAAATGGAAAAGCTTTTGCAGTGGACATTCTGTAAAGATTTCAGAGACTGGTTCGACAAACAGCTAATAATCAAAGCTCTTCGAAAGCTGTAAGCTCTCTTTAACTCAAAAATACACTGAAATAATTTAAGGTATATATGTGTATATGTGTATATAATAAGCTCAAGTCTGTTAGGCAAATATCGCAACCTTTTAGGCTAATCAAGAATAAGTACTTTGGGAAACGACTTGCAAGGACATTATTAACATTATGTTAAAAACTGAAATAAAAGTTCTGACTGTGCAGTAGTCAAAATTCCGTTAGGGCCGTTTTCCAACTTTTATTTACAAAATTATATAGATTTATTTTTCATGTCCATTACAGAAGAATCGAAGAAGCCAAAAACAATGATGTTTTAATGAGTAACAAAAACGATTTTCAATGGCAAATCATAAATACGATGTTAAACATCTATATTTAACATAATTTCATTTGCAACTCCATTTAAGTGTATTTGTGTGTATTTGGTATCTACAACATCAAAGACTTTACATCAATATACGTTTATTCTGATATATATATGAGTGTATATATATTTTATACATATATAGACATTGTTTTGTTGTATATATATGTATATTTATGTATAATATATATGTCCTGGTTTACGTTTGCTTAACGTTTACATCGCATTTGGTTAATAATTACACATGTACTGTATATTTTTAAATATGTATGTATATATATATTTATATGTATCTTTGTATATATCATTTCTCTGCACTTTAACCGATGAACTTTAACAATGTCCTTTAATGTATTTAGTTTCTGTGTACTAAATAAATCAATCTCTGCTGCTACACATTCAAATTTTCTGCACTTGTACTTTTTCTATTTATCATTATTCTTTTAGCATCTTGTTTCATAAATAACACTCTTCTTTATTATTTTATAAAGTTTATAATATTATTTTTTTGGCCCCCGAAAGAAACTAAAAACGTCGTATGTAAATGCAATTTACATGCACGAGTACAAAAAAAAAATTCAAAATCAAATTTCAATAATAATTAGAATATACTTATAGAGATTTTTGGAAGCGGTGTGCAGCTTGGACTTTATCCACGTTATTAAGTTCAACATTTTATGTTTATATTGTATAAGGAAATTAAAATAGCTTTTAAAATATTTAGGCTAGATAATTATTTTAGAATCTAAGAGCATAGGACACAGTTACAGATAAGGTATGTATGTTGTATGTATGTATACATATAGTTAAATATAGTACATTTACAAGACATTTTAATTGTTTAAGGAGTGTACTTAATGATTCCCTCGCTCTATCGCTCAATTTCTAAGGTAATACACACAAGATATACCTGTTTCAAATGATTCCTGCTGCTTATCGATAGTTTCTACGGATTTTTCTTTTGCTACGTGTATTCAACTACATTCGTTTATTCGAAATTTGTGGTTTTTTTTATTTGCAGTCGACTAAAAATTAATGTGCGCTTGAACAACTCCACAAATTCTTATAATCGGAAACTGAAAGGACAAATTCTGCGATTTATGTTACACCATGGATTTTTTATTTAATTAGTAGCACAATAAATGAACTAAAGTGAAAGTTGAAATTATTTTTCAGCGAAAACTAACTCAACTTTAAGTTTGGTTAAATTTTCATTTAAAAGAGGTCTAAAGGCTGTAGAAATTTAAATAAAAAATCAATTCTTTAAACTATAAGTTAATTCTCAAGCAATCCTTTTAAAACAAAACACAGCCAGCACATTTCTTGCACTTCATACTAAACTCAATGATAAAGCCAAGATGACTAATGGACGACGTCGTTAACGGACACGGACATCTCTTACTTCATCTTCTTATCCTCATGCGCCTTTTTAACAATGGCCAGCTTTGAGTGAGGCGAAGAGGGCGACAGTGTGCGATAAGGTGCCTCCTTGGTGCCATGCAGAACCAGGGACCATTCCACCAAATGTCCAAGTCGTGTTTGAGCTGAGTTGAACCGTGCCTGTCAAAACATACAAAAAAAAAAATAAACAAAAAACATAAATATTTAAAATTACTCTTTCCAAAGATTTAAAGTGTATATAGATAGCTTACCTCCAATTTCCATGTGCCCTGTGGATACTCGCCCCAGGAGTGTGTGGTCATGAAGGGCCATTTGGTAAACCCATCGCGATGATCATCATCATTGGCGCGCCGTGACAGAATCATGGATCTAGCCAAAAAATATAATAAACAAAATGTTGATTTTAGGCCTACGCACACTCACTTGGTGCCCATGGGAGAGGTGAGGAACAGCTCCAGGTCGCCACGTCGCGAAGCATTTGCCGTGATTACCGCCTGGACGTGCTCTAAATAATTCACTTCCGTGTCGCTGCCCTTGCAAGCATCTGTTTTGATTTCCCAGAACAGCGAGCGACCCGTTATAATTGGCCTACAGCGAGAGTAGCGAGAAATGAAAACAAAAAACAACAAAACTAAAACCAAAAACCAAAAACAAACACAAACTATGTTAACCCATTTCGGGCACTTACTGAGCCTTGTTAATCTCGCCCGCCTCACAGTGATAGCGTGCTGGCACCGAGTGCCACTGCTTGGCCAGGGTCACCATGGCACCCGCATCGAGCACACCGAACCCAAAGAGGTGGTTGAACTCCAGGCCAACACCGTTCATTGTCCAGTAAAATCGGTTCTTGGCATCGAACAGGGAATTGCGCTTCGATGTTAGCACAGTCAGATGCTGTATGTCGCGCCAAGTTAGCTGAGGGCTGTTTGCCAAATTGCAATTGAGATTAGCATAAATTGTTGTTCGAAATTAGAACAGCCAGAACCCAACACACTTACTTTGCCTCCAAGGCCAACGCAAAGACGCCAGCTGCTTCGGGTGCCGCGGCACTGGTGCCGGAATGGGTCGTCGTACACTTGCCGTAGAGGTCGGTGGTGGCAACGCCAGTGTTGGGATCCTTGGCACCATTGCTGAACGTGGATGCCAGCGTTGAGCTGCAGCTTTCATCGTAATGCGCATTCTGGCCATCGTTGATGGCACTGTTAATGGAAATGGTCCACATGGAGGCGGCATAGCCATCGCAGTTACAATCATCCTCCTCGCCGCCATCGCCAGACGCCCAGACATAGATGTTGCCCAAACCATTGCGACCCTGCGTGTAACCAGAAATTAACGACGATTAAGACTCCATGGAGCTAAAGTGTGCTAAAGTTACAGCTACTGTGTTACCTCATTGACACCCTGGACAATGGCGCGCATTGTGGCATTGCGCGGCCCATCCACCGTCTTGCCATCATCGGTGGGACCCCAGGAGGCGCTGTATATATGTATTTTGTGTGGCTCATGGCCCATTGAGTTAGCTTCGATTAGGTCGGTCATATAGGGCTGATCCAGCATGCGTATGCCTATAAAGCGTCGATAAGTATGCCCGAAATTATAAATCAATATTTATAGTTGTTTATATTGTATGAAAACGCGGCAACTGGCGCCAGTTTCTATATGCACTTTCACTAGACGCTTTATGGCAATCGTAAAAATAAACACGCAATGTATGCGATTATCAAATATTTCCGATTTTCTACATGATTTTTCCCATATGTGATATAAAAGTGATAGATAAGATTGGCACGGATTTATGTGCCCACTTGTTGTGCGCTGTACATATGAATATATAGTATATTTATATTTAAGGTGAACTCATTCACATTTAATGTAACCCTGAGCACGCTGCGTATACGTGATGCAACACTTGTAATACAAGTTTCAAAGACGCACAGTTAGTGCAGCCTGTTCTCTGTACGCGCACCTTGCCAAATCCACTTACCTGCGATTTTGCTGTCATAAGCAACGCCTACGCCGCAAATGCCATTATCTCTGGCAGCAGCCACTTCTCCGGCGCAGCGAGTTCCGTGACTGTGGGTAAAGAGTAAAACAGAGATTTAGAGTGAGATGATTGAGGGTGCGAGGGGGTGCGAAGAGGTGCTCATGTTATAAATATCTTAAATAAGTAAGGGGCTTTCCACCCATTACGCAATGAATGCGATATGCAAGAAAGCAGATAAATTAAGTACAACTTCAGTTAAATACCTTTCAATGTCAACTGCTTTTGTATTTTTGAAAGTTATTTAGATAACCAAATGCGCAGTAAAAACAAAAAAAAAGAACACAAAGAAAAATTTACAAAACACTTTCAAAGGCGGATGAATATAAAAATAAATAATAAGCAACTTTGCGAATTGTTTGGAATTTATTTTTTATGCACACCTTTACACACACTTTACAAAATTAAAATTATAAATTCCAAACTGACAACTGAAAAGTATTTTCCTGCCACATGCCCTTTCCCAGGCCTTCCCGACGTCTTATGAATAAAAGCCCCAAATCCGCTTAGGCCTTACCACAACTTACCTGTTAAACCAATCATCAGTGTATCGCGGATAGGGGAATGCATCATTGCTACTAAAATCATAGCTGGCCTCGGCGTTCTGCAAGAGAGCAAGAGTGTGTTAGATTAAGGGGTAGGCGAGGGGTAAGCCTGTGTGAGATATTGCTGTCCACTGTTCCTCACATGCGTTAAATAGTTGGCTTGGTGTGAGTATTAAGTGCATTTTTGTGTCTCATCACGCATTAACTGCCGACTAAAGCTCCCCATAAAAGTTAATAACAATTTGCTGTCACATTTGCAAAGTACTTCAACCATGCACGCACCATGCGAGGGGCGCCCACTAAGTTGTGCAAAATAAACTCATATACCAAAATATGCGATACGACTAATTTTACGTTACACTTACAAATATTATATTAATAAATACTCTTAATAATTATAAAACAACATTAAGGCAATAACTAACTTTAAAACTGGTGTATAGGATGAACCTTTCTTTATACTCCCATTCACACTGGTTATTATACCACGTTCATAAATAACTTTTCTTTTAACTGAATTTATAGAAAATGTAACACAATTTTCTACAGGTAAATGTCAATTATTTTCTGTGCTTTTAATAAATTGCTTCATAATTTAATTTAAAGTTGTTTGAACTATTTTATTATGCTATTACTATTTCTACCTGTATAAAAAGTTTTTTCAAGTTTTAATTATATGTATTAAAAAAAAGCAATTAAATTACTGTACTCTGTCCACACTTAACCACTGCACTTTTTACCAGGAGTAGTTTTTTTTTTCAAAGTAATAAAGTTAGCATATCGATTTAAACGGCAACTGCATGCAAATTGGAATTAAAATCGACTGCTACTGGAGAGATGTTGCCTTTTGGATATGGTCATTTGACCCAAGCACTCGGCCATCAACACACACACACACACATATAAAAATATGGGTTTTTATATCTTTTTGGGTTCGTTATCGAATTGCTTACATAATTGAATTTTAGGTCCGGATGCATGTAGTCCACGCCTGTACCGTGAGTAAAAACGAGACATTATTAAAGCTCTTCGAGTTGAGTTTATTCATGCGTATTCCTCACCATCATCCATAATGGCAGTAGTCACGTTCTTGCCCGTAATACCCTGCGCCCAGGCAGCCTGCACATTAAGATCCAGCCGCACTTTGCCGCCATTCTGTCCGGTGTTCTTCAGATACCACTGCAGGGGAAAGTACGGATCTGTGGGCTCCACATCAACGCGATTCGATTCGGCCAGCGTGGCTGCATAGTGCAGACCATGAATGGCCGGTATGGCGGGTCGAAGGCCGCGCTTAACGCGCCTAAAGCCCGGCTGTTGAACGGCCGTGTGTACCTGGAAAGCATGAAGAAACAATTCAAGTGAAATGCATCAATAAAATGATAAGGCAACAGCTGTCCACGGATGTCACAAGCCCCGCAAAACACCGCTCCACAAATACGTCAACGTTATGCGTACGTATCGTTCTGAAATGTTAATTTCGTGTAGCGACAAGGGAAACAAGATGGATTCGGATACGGGTCGTGGATCTGACACCAACGGGCAAAGCAAGCAATATAAAACGTAGAAACAAATCTGCATATTTCTCATTTCCATTTAACGTTGTGAGTATTGTTTGCCAGCTGGCAGTCAGCCTGTTGCATTTTGAATAGTAATTACCGACTGTGGCCCACCGGCACGTAACGGACAGAGGGGACAATCGGACGCACATCCAATTGCAATGCAATCAATGTGGCTGGGAATTTTGCACTGGCAAGAATACAATTTGCCAACTGATTGCCAAGTTGGCAAACGGAAGTGAAGAGATGAAGTGAACTTTGGCATTTCTACGACAGAAAAAAAAGGAGGAATAGAGCCAATGGCATAGCGAAAACTGTCGACTGGCTACGAATTCACAGTAATACTCACCGAGGGATGGCTCTTAAGGGCACGCGTGTGTGTCAGGCTCCGACGTGAGCGGGCGTGTGGTAGTGTCCTGTGCTTGAAATGATACTCCTGTCCACCTGCACCTACAAGCTGCAAATAGAAATAGAAGTAATGGAAATAGGAGTAATGAGGCAGAGTAGCATTTCATTAGATGCGTAATTCTAATTGAGCGTAACACATTAGTTCTCCTCTTGTTTTGAGCTCATATAAAGTTGCGTCAGGCATAATTAAGCCTTAACTGACTTTAGCTAGATATTCCCTGACCGCCTACGTCTATACACATGTATATATAGACAAGCAAACGTAAAATAATAATGCACGAGCGTGCCCATAATTGCGTTTTAAATTGCCAGTCATGGGCATCATCTTCACAGCATCATCAACAACAGCGTCATCATCATCATTACGAAAATTAGCCTTCGTCCTTGGCAAAGCTTTGGTAAATTGAGAGTTTACAGCTTGGCCCGCCTGCTCTAGTTCCACTAGTTATTTTCCATTTTCCCTCGATGGAATACTAATAAACAACATATCGAGTTACGCACGTTACCCGCATGAACAAGGCCCCTCGACCCTGTACCCAAGTTCCCAATGCGGCTCACTAAGACTCATCAGCACCAACAACTTTTATTTAGCTGAAAATCAACGCCCCGATGAACTTACATTTTATACGCTACAATTTACTTCTACAAAGTTTAGTTCAAACAAACCTATCAGATATCGAAAAATGTTCCTTACTGAAGCTGTTTTTATCATAAATAAATAAATAAATAAATGCATTACATTATTAAATATTTCTAATTTTATATTTTGTATATAAAACTGGTGGACAGAGAGAAAGTGAAAAAGTAGGAAAATAAGAAGTAGGTACATTCTTTTAGTATATTATAGTTACATATATACATATGTGTAAAAGTTCAGCGAAGCATCTGTTGACAATTGACGAAACTTTTTAAAGATGTCTTTTATTTTTGTAATATTATATAAACAGGGTCAGTGCCCTGTTCAAAAGTGTATAAGTTGGGCTGTGATTAGTGCACAATATTAGTATTTAACAAATTATAATGTATACTGTGCTTTACGTAATGTTTTTATTATTTAGGCACATTACATATAAAAAGATTCACATATATTTTAAGGATTCGCACTTGAAAGGCACGCGCAATTCCTCGGGCACTGTTCGGTCTTCATAGACAGTCAGAGAAGGTTTCTCTGGCGGCGTATTTTAATAAACCAGACTTCCAGACTCTCGTTGGAAATTTGTGCATAACTTGGACAGCTGTTGGTCAGCTTTTGGCTTTATGGCATTTGCGTTATCTTTACTCCGGCAGATTGTGAATAATTAGCAGCCGCCTGGGGTGCGTCTGTGCGATTTATAAATGGCTCAGCTTTTGCAACGACTATCTTAACTAACACGCGCCCGGACAATTAGCGCCTGATAACCAACAGCTGTCAAACTGCCCACTCGTTTTACTTTTACTCAGTGAACGATTAAAACGCACGGCTTCATCTGAGACATGGCTGGAATTTATTTAAAACCGACTTTAACTTTTTTGCCGTGTCTATTTTAAGACAAAAAAAATACAATAAAAACTTTTAAAATACTCTGCTCGCAACTTGAGCAGCTGTCAGCATGAAGGCAACAAGGGCTTATGCTCAGTTATGCTCAAGGTATCCTGCGGCTTTGTATGCAAATTGCAAAGGGATTCTGTCTGATGAAAGGTTTTTCATCTGGCGACTCATCACAAGCCAAAGAAAATCTTTTAGTTGCTTATGCATTGGAATATTCCTCACTCTAAAAATACTTCAATTTATTTCAGCAAAAATGGGTATTTTATAAAATGGCTATATTTAAGTGAATCAAAAAGTTATAAAAAATAAAAAACTTTTAGATAATCAACTTACTCAACAAAAAAAACATATTTTGAACTTTAATTCATAATAATGTGGCTATAAAAATTGCAAAGAATTAACAACAGAAAATATTCGATGTGTTAGACGAAAATACAAAAATAAACGGTTCATAGCATAAATTGTTGCCGAACAAAAGTCGATAGCAATGAATTTAAAAGGGATTGCCAGCAAATAAATAATTTACTTATTATTCATGATATTTTCGAGACGAGCCACGTCAGCAGCATAACTGCTGTCCAGTGTCCAAGCGGGACACGCGACGCACAAGTCAACAGAAGCCGCAACTTTTAGTTTACTTAGGCCAAATTAGGAGGACACTGTGTGCCAACTGTGGGCTATCAATCCATTGAGGTTTTGTCAATCGTGAGCCACTGGCAGTTTGCCAATAGCCCAGAGCCTCCCATGGGAGCTGTGGGGTTGAGGGTTTGTCTATTTTTATGCTCTGTTAATTTGTGCGTTAAGTACGCTGGGTACTGCAACAGCTGGCTAGCTTTTGGCTGTTACCAGCCTGCCATTAAAGTGAGCTGGCGACCAACTTGGGGGAAAGATAATAAAAACATGCGCATACGCAGATTGCCCACCTCATCAAAATTATTAAGACAAACAAACTAATCTCACCAACCACATGCGGCTTAATTGAGCACATATTTTTAGAAATACGGTATAATTTTTGCATTATTCCTGATAAACGCAACATATGGTAGCGAAAAAGTGTAAAAAAAATCAAGTAAATAAAATGAACTTGATGCCTGAGCTTTGAGTGGATTGAGCAAAATAAAAATAGCCACACAACACACAAAGGCAGCACTCAGTGTAGACATTGTCTCTATATAACAGTGTGTGTGCGTGTGTGTGTGTGTGTGTGCGTATAGCACACGAGGTATTATAAATATAATGTGTCACAGCGGGCGATAACGTGGACAGCAGCCAGCAGCAGAGCAGACTAAAGCAAAGTCAGGCCAGGCAAGCAGACACTTCATGTGGCATGTGGCCCCACCTCGCCCCTTAGCAACCCTGAGGCGACATAGCGCGTGAGATACTTAAGCCAAATAACACCCCCGCGCATTTAGAAACATTTGACAAACACATACGCTTGTGTATGTGTGAGTGTGTGTCGATTACCAAAATGGCGTCTTAAGTGTCTTAGATCATAGTTTAAAACTAAATGAGAGGCGAAGCTGCCGCCGTTGTCAGCACCTGCCACTTGTTGCGCCCAGCAGTCACGCACATTGAAACAGTATGTAAATTTGAATATGCCACGCAACAGGACAAAAACTGTGTGGTCACATCACAGAGCACAGAGTAGACAACGCGTGGGCGACGCTGTTCCGGTACCAACACGCGTGTAGCATGTAGCATGAGGCACGTCATCTCTCAAAGGCTGTCAACGGCACAAATTTATGTCTCTTTGCTGAGCGCGAAGAGTGAATTTACAGACAACAGCAGAATGTACAGCCAACAAACAACAGCAACGGTAGCGACAACAACTGCAACCACAACTTGGCTCACAAAAGCAACAGCTGCATTGTTAATGCACGGACCCACATACACTAATATATGTGTATGTATGTGAGCTTTGTGCAACTGTGTGCTTATACGTATTTCATATGCATGCAGGCAACGCTCGGCATGTGGTGGCCTTCTGTCTAGCTTCCAGCTGAAACATGTCAACAACAAGGGCTTAAAGTCAAAAACGTTATGCAAAACCTTTTGTGCATTTTAGCTTATAAGACACTCGATTGGCACTCAGTGCGCATAGTTTCGATTCTGAGAATCCAAACTATACCGAACTATTTCTAAAGTATATTAATTCCATGTAAATGACATCAAAGCAAATATGTCATGCCAATATGACAGGCATTTCATGTAAAATATATCAAAGCGAATGTGTCAGGCGCATCAATTGTAACAAAGCTAAAGTTTAGGAAATTTTCAGCTTGCAAAATTTATCAAGAAATATGTTCAATTAAATGACAATTAAATCTACGTTCATATATTTCCAATTAGACTAAATATTTGGCTTCATCTCAAAAGTAGGCAACCCTTTTATGCAAAACATGTGCGTTTTAGCTTATAAGACACTCGATTAGCACTGAATGCACACAGTTCCGATTCGGTGAGATCAATTTATGCCGAACTATTTCTAAAGTTCCATGTAAATGATATCAAAGCAAATTTGTCAGGCAAATACCACATGCCACTTCATGTAAATATATCAAAGCAAATATGTCATGCTAAAGTTTCAGGAAATTTTCAGCTTGCAAAATTTATCAAGAAATATGTTCACAAATTTCCAAATAGATTTATTTTTGGCTTCATCTCAAAAGTATGAAACATTTTTAGCAGCAAAGTGACTTGCAGCCCAATCGTTAGTATTTTCAATACGTACGAGATTTTCATTAAATCAAGCGTTTTATATTGGACAGCTTAAGTAATATCCATTAGTCAAATTTTGCTGCAGAAGCTACTTTGTGTGACAGCCACTTCCAGTGGCTCAGTAAATGTCACTCTTAGCCGCACTTTATCAGTGCGTGTCAGTTTCATTAACCGCCAACTTCGTTTCTGGTAGCATTTGTGCAAATGACAAACCATGCATTATGTAGCTTTATACGTTTTTTTTTGTATAGTTTTACTATTATTTTAAATCTGCTTTTTATAAGCAGTTAGCTTGCAACTTATAAAGTTTAACATTAAAAGTAATCTACATTCTTAGCTAAGATCTTCTTATCCTTGTATCAATAAAGTTTACTAATATAAGTTTGGTACAAGTTTCCCTTAGCTGTGTATCTGGTAAGATAAAGTTTGTGAATGAATAAAGTTAAAATCAACCACAGCTTTAAAAATATTCATTTTGTCTATCCAATTATATTGTAATATGCTTGTTATATTAATTGCCAGTGGATCGATTGATTCTATTTTTAGTAAGTAATTTTTAGCAAAAGTCATGCCACAAAAAGATATTTGTAACAAAATACCAAAATGTAAAAAATTGTTATATGGCAAATTTTTGACAGTATACATAAAGCACATTAACATTTCAAAACAGTTAGGTTGATAGCTTATAACTATAACATTTACTATTATAAAATAAATTAAATATAAATACACTTTTAAAATTGTTATATTTGCTGTTGTTTGTGTTTATTGACAATGTTCCTTAATAATTTCCAGCATTCTATAAATCTATGTCGAAATTTGGCACCTATTTTTTCTAATCAGACAATATATTTATTCAGATTTGCAGCACAGTTGCTCTATACTTTATTATATATTTCAACTACGTTTTCAAATACGAAGACACAACAATTATTCCAATCAACGTGTACAATTATAATTTTTCATATATAATTCCAACAGAAAACGACTTTGTTTTCATGACATTTGTAAATTTTTACAGCCCTATATTGCGCCAATTATGTGCAACAAATAAAGCAAATATAACGAATCCAGCCTATCAATCAATATTCAAGCTGAACGTTGTATTCAGCTGCTTTGGGTGCCTGAAATATAATTTAAAAAGTCCGACCATATGCGAACAGCCTATTAAAAACAAAGCCTGAAACGGTGGCGAATAATGCAAATATTGATTGCCGACTGCCTAAGCCCTATACATACATCCAGGCGGCAGTAAATGGTATGTAAATTTCACAAAACCAAAATTGTGAATATTATATATATATATATATATATATATATATATATATATATATATATATATATAAATATTGTATAAATGTATGTATTTAAATAAATATTCGTCAGGCATTGCGCTTGTGGCAGGTGGCAAATGAGAGAAATGCAAATGAATGGCAGAAACTGCTGAATTATTCAACAGGATCCGGCGCGAAAGCGAAGACAAACAGCAGTCATGGCTAATAGGCTTTGATTGAGGCTTTTGGCATGTGCCAGTCATTGCGGCAGGTGCCTGACCAGGCTAATACAGCTTTGATTTGTTGGCCTCAGCTTAAGCGAGTTAGGTGCTAACTAGTTAACACGGAGCAAAGAATGGCAAAAGTTTGTTACATAAATGAAAGTGCAGCTGCAGCTATTGCAGTATTACATTAAATTAGCAGCAAAATGTCCCAACAAGTGGTTGTCATAACTGTTTTCCAACAGCCAACCGGGCAAATTTTTAATTAAAAGTGCAGACTTGAAAGTGTAAGTAAATTTACAACAGTTCAACATGGCAACAGAAACTCAATTTGCAACTGGGTCACCTAGCTGTAAGCCAACTTAAAGGCCAGACCAAGCTAGGCTAGGTTGGGCCCAAGCAGAAATCGATCGTTGGGTCGAATGCGAGGGGACCCATACCATAATAAACACATAAGTCCGTTTGTTATTTAGAGCAAAGACAACATTTTCCCCTAGAAAGCAAAATAATTATCTAGCGCGCTGTTGACATTGACATGCTGTTTAGCGCATGCTGCGTATGCGTGATTTTCTACATCACCACAAACGGTAGCCCATAGAATGAAGTGCGCATTCCATGCAATACACACTTCATAAAACTGTCCTGCTGGCTAATCAAATTTAATGGTTTTATCTAATTTTCAGCCAATTTTTTATACTTGCTGATTCCGCACTAAGTAAATAGATTGACATAAAATTTGCCGCATGTCAAACGAAGCTCTTTCATCTGCAGTCTGTTTTGAGCTACGTTGTGGCGCTTGCCAAATAAAATGTTTCGAAAATAATTTGTAAAGTATCTTTCAACCAATATAAATACTCGAGAAAGTAGTAAAGCTGAAAACAGATTCTTGTCCATTACTTAGTGACTGTAAGACGCTTTATACTTTAACGGTACAATTCACAGTACTTAAAACATTTGTTTGACATATATTTTATTGTTTTACAAGGGCACGATGTCTTACGAAGAATAAGTTACAAGTTAAATAAATAAAAAATAATAAAACTATTAATATATTTTTCCGTTTTTTAGCAAAGTTTCACTACTTTAAAAATGGATAAGACATTACAGCATCTAAGACTCGCAAAAATATAATTTATTTATTTATTTTATGTTTATTTATTAACAATTATAATGAAATTTGATATTTATTAATTCATTTAAAAAGTTCTGGGCCATTTACATCATGACTAAGCCAGAGCCAACTAATCTTATCGCCACCTACAAAATGTCAAATGCCACAAAATGGCCATGCTGTGGTTATAAGCCAATTCTAAAATTATCACCGCATAAAGGTTGTGCACAAACAAAGAGCTTTCATTAAATTCTCAGAAAATATTTAAGTCAGTTGCTCTCTTTGCTGGAAATTAACCAATAGTGAACCGAAAACTTTTTAATGTGCATTAGTGCTAAATTAGGGCCCGGCCTTACATATTAAATTTGCATTAATATACATTCACATAAATATATCTTAAAATGAGACCCGTATAGCTAGTGGAAAAGAGGGGTGCGAGATGTGGTACGTATAATATGATACCTCACACGCTTTCGAGAAGCTTGCAAATATTTGCCAAAAGTTGGCTTTCCATTAAAGTTTGCCAACTGTTGGACATAAAGCAAAATTGGGGCAGGAGTAAAAGAATGGGTCTCTCGCACAGAACAACTTATTAGTGAGCGTGTGTAGGTGGAAATGCATGTGTGTGCTTGTGTGTGGCACAGGTAAGTGTCACTTTTATACATACTCATTCAGTTGTCAAAGTTAAACAACTTTTCTGAAAGTTATTGAAAGACAACGTTTAGTGCGTGATAACTACACTAAATGACTAAAACATTAGCACAAGCAACTTACTCATCAGATGACGTTTAGTATAAAGATAATATCCGTAGCAAAGCATGTGCTTGCACAAAAACCAATTCATATTAAGCATCGAATTTGACTATAAGGTCCAATGTTCGAGCTGTTTTTTCGATTCTAAAAATAAATATCCAAATTCGGATATACATGGCACACAACGTTGCGTATACGTGACATACCCGTTGTGGGAGTGCTTGTCTGTGTGTGAGTGTGGTTTTTGTGTGCCTGCGGTTCTTATATTTTGCGAATTCTAGCATAACCTTATCGCCTTCGTCTCTGTTTGCCCGACGTGCAAGTCCTTTGTTTGTCTTTTATTTGCCAACATATGTTTGCCTTGAGTTACAAATTGCTAGCAAATGTCCGTGCCGTTAACATGCCAGGCGGACAGGGAACAACCGCAAAAATTTGTAAACTCGTTTTTCATTTCGCATAATAAATGAAACGAAAACAGCTCACAAGCTAATGCTGAAACAGAAACTGAAACTGATGCATTCACTCCAAAGCCCAAATAAATGAAATAAATTTGCCAATCTCATGCCTTTGAGTCATTTGAAAATTTCTCATGCAGGCCACGCCCAGTGTCCAACACACACCGTCCACCTAAAAGCTGTTGTTATTCAGAGTTATAAAATACACATATAATCTAGACTAAGCAGGACAAAAGACTCATTAAGGTTGCATATTTTATGCGCAGAATAAATAAAATATGGACTGAAATGTGCAGCAATGCATATTTAATAAGCGCTGACATTTCACCCACGGGTTAATTAGGACTCAAATAGAGCAGCGAAAAGGCTCTTTAAGAACTGTTTCCCTGGTAATAGATCCTAGAAATTAATTACAAAATAATCAAAATAACACAAATAATTAACAACTTTATATAAATAGAAAAGCGATCACAAACGTATAAAGCTGTAATTTCGATTTTTCGCTGAGCATTAGTAAATTATGTATAGTCAAGTATAAAGTACAGTATAAAGTCAATAATAAAACACTGCACACACAAATCTCAGCTCAACTTAAAGAGACAAAGTAAAGTCATATTCGTTTGTAAGAGTTAAAATTGTGTGGAGAACAAGTTGTTGATTCTGTGGCTGCTGTTGTCAAGGCTTAGGATTGGTTGGCAAACATCTACTTAACGCTTTGTGCAAGGATTTGCGACGCGGTGTCTGCTGACAAACGGCCCACGGCAGACACAAGCCAGGCGATAGGTGGGCTTGTTAGCTTTTAAAGTTATTACACACACCAAAGGTAAGAAATATACACAACACACTCACACACTTGCAATTACAAAAAGAGGGAAAAAATACTGTCCAACGGCTTAGTAGAGTTACCAAGTAAGTAGTAAAACTTTTAAGCACCACAAAGGCAAACGGTAAAAAAAATACGCTTTGAGGCATTAGTGATACAGCTCTTTGTGATTTCTTCTTGGCACGGCAAAAATCAACTGCCATAAAATTAGAAGTTACAACAACAGGTCGAAAACGCCAAAATGCGTAGGCTGCACTGTGTGGGAGTCCCTGTTGATTCGCTGTCCAGCTGCCAAGGTTTTTTTTAAAGTAATTTAATGTATTTACCAAAGCACGAAATTGACTTATTCGCTTAAAAATATTTAAATTGTAAGCATTATGAAGACTAAGTCGACGATTATATCAATCAAATTTTACATATGTAAGTGTATATCGGATGACTGACTGGGTAAATCTAACAGTTTATTGCTGATAAGGCCATAACATCGAAAGCAATAAAACCTAAACATAGCCAGCCCCAGTGCGACAGATAAAAATCCAACGCTAGTATACGCAATATCGATTTAAGCAACCAACCGAGCATAAACCTGTCCCTGTTCCCTATTCCCTGCTGTTTGTTGCTGTTGTCTGTTGCTCGCCGCATATTGTGTGATTTTTGCTGGCAGATAGCGTTTGACGTAAGAGCAACAGATTTTTTTGGCTACATGTACAGCAATTTTATTACCGCATGCCTCCAAACGGACTGATGGAATTTCGCTGTTTATCTACCGCGGGCATCGGGAGCGAATTCTATGTAAGTGTTCGAAGCGGAAGTCCAGTCAACACCAATTTCCAATTACATTTTCGTCTATACTTAAACCGAACAAATAGGTAACATATAAAAACAGCCAATATACGAATGTATAAATAAAAAATGTTGAAGGCCTATAATGAGCTGCTATCAACTATTTATGGCATTTTAATTAACATCAAAAATAGATTTCCAACTCCTAATCCATCACTTTATGTACAAAAACCATTATCTTTATGGCTGGCGCTTAAAAACTTTTTCATTCAACACGCTAAGCCATAATCCATTACGAGAAAAGTTTTCAATTGTTAAAAATATTGCGAATAACATTGCATAGTGAGCGAGACAGAGGAAGAGCTTATGTAGGAGCATAAAAAATTATGTCTAAGGTGGTAAAAGAGAAGCGAACCAAATAGAGAGTCAAGTAGTTGTGAACGAAAATATGTACTATCATGTGATTTATTGCTGGACACTTGGAAGCAGGGTATATATGTACAATATATATATATATATGATCTCTAATTAATTATGACAAATACCATCCATTAAAAAGAGAAATTCACAATTCTAAATTTTGAAAAAAACATTTTTTTCGGATATGATAGGAGGGTACATGCTTTTTTCCAAAAAATTTTATTTTCAAAAATTCATATATTTTAAATGTAAAATTGATCTAAATGAAAAATCATGATCAAAATGCCATCAAACATGAAAATCGGTTCAGTTTGGAAAAAGTTGTGGAAGTTTGAAATATGGGAGCTATGGATCTGAGAGCTTACTTGTCAAAATTTTTGCCAATTTTAGCATGATTTTTCACAAAAAATTTTACCCCTCAGAATCGGGTTTAATGTTGATTTTTATACTAATTATGACTAACACAATCGATTAAAAACAAAAATTTGCAATTATAAATTTAAAAAAATTATTTTTTTTAAAATGATTAAGGGGGGGGGAGGTACATGATATTTTCACAGAAAAAATCAGAAAAGTGTAATTTTAAAAAATGAATATATTTTAATTGCAAAACTAATCTAGATGACAAAACATGACCAAAATGCCATCAAACATGAA
>SCDS01000909.1:0-19356 GCA_004149465.1 Drosophila nigromelanica
GGGCGGGGAATGCATGCATCGATTGGCCAGCGTATTAAGCATTAAGTATAATGAAAGCGTCAAATACAACACACGACACAATTTGACATGCAGCCAACAGTATTAACTACAGCTAAAGCTCTGTAGATATAAAGATACATGCATTTCATAGATACATTCATGTGTTTGTGCTACTGTCGCATATGACAACAGCGACAAAAAACAAACAACAAACAATGGCTGCATTTAACAACAGCTAGACAATGCTCTTTAGAGCGGACATTTTATTTGCTTATTTAGCTTGTTTTTTGTTACCTTTTTTGTGGTTGGATTATTAAATTATATAACGTGGAAACGGTTATATATAAGAATATATTTCAATAGAAACATTTTAAAAATAAAAATGTTAGCATCATAAAAATGCCAAATTAGAAATTGTTTTTGGAAATTTTAAAAATATTTTGCAATAATGTTTATATCTTAATGTTTTTAGTAAGCTTTTGGTAACGTTTTTATTTCAGCTATGCTTTTGCTTAACTAAGTATAACAAAATTATGGATTTATTTATGTCAATTGTTTTTTGAAACAATTTAATTTATTAATTTTAAACTGTTTTTGTCTTGGCTTGCTTTCCTATTATATGAATATATAATCCTCATTCTAAATTGATATTTCTGATATTTCACTCCTTCCACTTTTACTCAATCTGTGGTGAATTGTTAAAATCTCAGATGTGTGTGCAGTGAAAATTAGAGTTGAGCGCGTGTCGTGTTTTCTTTCGCGACCCGACTATGTCAAACTAAATTTGTTTAAATATTGAAATTAAATTAAATTTATATAAATTTGAACAGAAAATAAAGAATTTTTTATAAAAAAATATTATTAAATTTATTTAAAATTGACATATTGACAATTTTAACACAAAAAATACAAATATGTAGAAAATAGATTAAATAAAATGACATATAATTTATACATATATATAATAAATATGATATATAATAAAAATATACATTATTGTAATAGCTGAACGTTTAGTTGGGTCGAGGTCAAGAATCTGTATTTTTCAAAAATAAATACTTGTTTAATTTTCGCCAATAAATTTATACTGAACATAAGCAGTGTTCCATAGGGCTTAAACGATTACTTTAATCTATTATTTAAATAAAATAAAATTGGTATACGTTAAGAAACGTATAAAAAATAAAATAAAATAATTAAAATATGTGGTTTATATATGCGTGTGATTTTATCAACATATGTTGACTTTAATTTGAAACGTGCGTGTTTTTGGGTTGCAGTTCGTGTTCGTGTTATGCTAAGCAAATGCGACACGAACCCACCTCTAGCCCAAAAGGGCGTTTGACTATTTGGTTCGCTGGTTGGTTGAGTTGAGTCGGTTCGTCTGGTTGCTTGGGTTGGTCACCTGCAGTGGTGTTGTTGCTGTGTGGTGTTTTGTTTTATTTGTGCCTTTGATTTGGTTTTGGTGGTGTCCACGTTAAGTTATCTCGGGCAATTGATCGCTTTTGCTGCTTGTTGTTTATTGTTGCTATTGTTGTTATCGTTGTTGTTGTTGTTGTTTGCGGCCATTGTTTGCATTCTTTGTGTGTTGTGTTGTGTATAAAATGACATAGCTGCTGTTGTTTGTTTGTTTTGCCGCCATTTTGAGTCCAACAGACTTGTCACAAATGGCAATTAATAATTGTGGCTACTTAGCGGGCTGCATAGGGGTAGGAAGAGGGGCGGGCAGGGTGGGGAGTGGGCTGCATTTGTGTAAAAAAGTAAACATTTGTTTAATGTCGTTGTTGGCCATTAAATGTGCACTTTGTGTATCCTTTATGGCTTTGGCTTGTTTTTAGCTTTATTCTCTTTTTTTTCAAATATGTATTTTTTTAATGCTGTTTGCCAAATAATTATATTTAATTGACACACACGTAAATAATATGTGTGTTTGGTTTTTGCCTAGGCGCCTCTTTAACTCTTTTACCTTTTCATTGTTTTTCGACTCTTTTTTGTTCACTAATGTTGTCAGCCTTTGACTGCGGCCGATATGGATCTGGATCGAAGGGGCGCGCGCAAAAACCACACGATGAGCCACTTAATTGGCAAATTATAGCGCTTGTCTAGATCTGCATCGTTGGCCATCAACTTTGACATTGATGCGTTCAGGCAGCTGCGCGCCAACCCCCAAATAAAAAACCGAACAGCAAAAAAATGTTTAAAAGACTCGCGAGTAATGAGAAACTTGTTATATGAAATTAGGCAGCGTGGCGGGGAGGGGCGCACAGAGGGGGAGCCACTGACACTCCGGAGCATATTAAGTGCCCGCGGCAAAAAACTATACAAACACATAATTCCTCAAACCGAACTGAAGACGTCGCCTTCGACTGCAACTTGGTCTTGTTCGGTGTGGCCAAGTTGAGGGGCCGTCGTGAAATTGATATGCGAAGACGGCTAACGAAATGCTGCGACTCCTTAATGCCAAAAGGCACCTGCAACTGTCCAGTTGGCAGGCTCGAAAGCGTAAATTGATAAGCTGCAAGTGCTGCAGACACAGAGAGCTGCAGAGATGAGGGGCGGGGCAGCTGCTGTTGCAGTTCCCAATGCTGCTGCACTCAGAGAAACATTGCGATTCAAATTCGAGTGTGATTTAATATGGCACTTTTAGAGGATTTTTTTCGATATGTGTATAAAAACCCAATTTCTAATTGATGGTTTCTATGGGAACTATATAATATATTTACCCGATGTTAATAATATTTTAAATATATGTTGAGAGCATATTTAAAGCTTTTTTAAGATAAGTTTTGCCGAGACATGCCAAAAAACAAAAAAATGAATCTTACAAAAACTTAAGTTTCAAGAGAGCGACACGATGTAGTAGTAGTCAATAAACAAATACTTATTTTTATACAAAAACTCAATACCAAATAAAAATATATAAAAAAAAAACAAATTCAAACAAGTTTGGCCAAGACTATATGGTGTTAAATATGTTTCTCACAATATTGGAATGCCCTACCCTACAAAAAAGACTTGAAAATAAAAATAACAGAAATTAAATGTGTAAAATACGCTTTAAAATATTCTGAATGTGAGTATATTATTTCTTAAGTTAAGTAATTATTTTTTGTATTTTTGCAAATAAAAAATAAAATAAATTGGATTTTCAGTTTTTGGCTTCAATGAATTGGACTGATTTGGGCACAAAATGATCTGTGTTTCTCTGAGTGTACTCTGCGCAGTTGCAGTTGCAACTCTGACCGGTTGGCTTATTAGTGACTGCGATTGACATTGCCTTTCGCCTTTTGCCTTCTGTTTTGCCGTTTGCCTCCTCTGCCCCCGCCGCCGGCGTCTGCTCAGCGGGGATTTGCGCATGAGCAGCCGTCTTGCTGGCCAATCCCTATGCCCAATGCCCAGTGCCCAGTGCCCAATTCCCAGACCCACAACCAGACTCTCTAAGACTCTCTGCGACTAGACCAGACCAGATAAACATTTGGCCGCGACTTTGGAATGCCTGCACGCAATGTAATTGCTTTCAGTTCGATTCCACTGCAGACACCTTTTGTCTGTGCTGACGTCACAGCGCGTACAGTGTGCAAAAAAGGGCCTATAATTGACAAAAAAAAAAAATAAAATAAATAAAAAAAAAAATGAGAAATGAAAATGTTTTTGACATTTAAAAAAATTTTTTCAGATGTAAAACATTTTGCAGCTACAAATGGTAAATAAAATATGTATGTAGTATATTGGTTATAGGTTATTAAGGTTTTATCAGGGTCGTGAAAGGTGGTTGATGGGTTTGGGTAAAAGGATAGATGTCGCATAAATATTTTTTAAGCCTATACTTATGTTGTTTTGTAAGCTGTTAACGTATATTTTAAAGCTTTTTGATATCTTAGGATAAGCAATCTAGCCTATGTCTTAAAGCGTATTTGTGAGCAAAACTTCGTTTTTTCGATTTTTCAAGATGATTTTATTGACATAGTGTGCAAATGAGCCCTTATTTTAACCATTTTATGGATAAGAATACAATTTTTTAGAGAAATTAATAGGCTTGCTGTAATACTTGTTAATACATTGAATAAATTAAGGTATTTCTGAAGGATATTAAATATATCTTTGACTTTCTAGATTTTGCAATTTCTACAAGTATTTCAGGTTACATAGAGATTTCATATTCTATAAGTATTACATTTCTCTACTTCTATTGTGCACTGTGTACTTTTGAAAGAGACTCTAGGGTCCAGAGTCCCCATCAAAGTTCCCATACGCTCACCCATTGGCTGTGCCATCTGTGGCTGGCACTGGGCCTGCGGTTACACGGTTACATCCTGACATATGGCGGCATTTTAGTCGGTTATCGAGACCGCTGCCCCTCTGTGGCCCACACCCGCTGTGTCTTGAGTGCAGACATTTTGTTTGGGCTCTTCTGAGAATTGTGGCTTGTAGTTGTCGTCGTCGTCAGTGGCACAAATAAATCATTGAGATAAGTGGCAACGCCAAGTGTTGTGTTCGTTGTGGCAGTCTTTATGACTACAGTTGTTGTTGTTGTTGCTGCTGCATTTATGGCAGCGTAGCTTTTAATGGGCTGCTGGCAGTTAAATGCTGTTCGCTCATTTAAATCGTTAGCTTAATGGGTTTTGTATGCATTTTCAATTGCAACTTCCGAGTGCAGTTGATGCAAAACAGATGCAAAATGTTCGCTCGATAAGCGATTAGGCGATGCCTGCAAATGATAACAAAAACAAAAAAAACAATAAAAGCCCAGCTTCAAAAAACAAAGGGAAAAACTCCTAATTACAGCATAATAAATTACTACAACAACACATATACAGACTCTCATAGCTAAAAGCCCATGCAATAGACAGAGTCGGCAATACGCTCACCCAACGCTGTCTCTGTGTGCGTTCGTCTCTGTATTGGTGAGAACACGCCCCGTTCATTTTGAGCGTAAATTTAACTCACGTGCGCCAGAAAGAGACACAATGCACGCTTCCATAATTGGCAGTTGCATTTGACACTTTCCAGGCGCGCGCACCACAAACGAAACAATGGCAAATGGAACGAAAGCCTTCGCGTTGCGCTCTCGCTCGCACAACGAGACGGCTGCTTGACGATCGCGTTGCCAGGACGACTGGAAAGCACAACAGTAGCGCAGCGCTGAGCAGAGCAGAGCAGAGCGGCAGCGGCGCGTGTGCCAATTGCCAAAACGTTTCAACCAGGACTGGTTTTTTCCAATTTCGTTTTCAGTTCTTGTTGGATTCTCAAAGCGTCGACGTGGCCGCGCAGTCACCGAGCCAGCGAGAGTCTCTCGCGCATAGCAAAAACAAAAAAGAAAAAGAAAAGAATAACAACAAAAAAAAACACAATATTTTTTATTTTCGGCAACGGTCAACGGCCGTCGGCGCCACACAGTTGCCATTGCTGTTGGGTGAGCGAGAGAGTGACAGAGAGAGAGAGAGAGAGAGATAGACAGGGCGACTGCTGCTGTATTTTCGTGTGTTTCATTTCAAACGTCGCGAATGTTTTAGCTTTGAGCTTGGCCCGCTACCGCGTATTCACATTGTATTCACTCGTTTCGGCCGCTCGCGTGCAGTCGCTGCTAACTAACGGTGTTTGCCGTCGTCAACGCCAACGCCAACGCCTGGCGCCTCGTCCGGTGCCGCAAAACAAGCATAGAGATCAGTGCCAGTGCTAAAAAGGTGCGTGTAAGTGAAAAGTGTGCTAAAAAAATATTTATATATACAAAAAAACGCAATATCAAATTCGAATTTGGAAAAAAAGATTGAAATTTCGCTTCCGATTTACGGCGCTCCTGTTTGTCACGCGATACCCTACAATTCGAGGCAGCCGGCCTGGCACAGTTTGCCACACGCAAAGCTGCGTATTAAAACAAAAACATCAATAACAACAACAACAACTTTAGACAAGTGCAACTGCAGAACGCTGCCAATTGCCGCCGGGCGGTCGGTCATTCACTTCTGACGCAACTGAATGCCACACAAAATGTCACTTTGACAGACGCCGCTGTCGCCGCTGCCGTCGCTGCCGCTGCTGGCGACGCCTCCGCAGCGAAAGCTCGGCAAATGATTTGCGTGCCGTTCTTGCGTTTAGCCTGCTGATTTGTTGCATGCGTCGTTGGCGTCGTCATCGACCGTCAACACCAACGACGCTTAACTAAACCAACAGCAACAACAATAACAACAACAATAGCAACTAACCAATGCGTGCAAGTGAAAAGCAAAAGTGTTACAATAGAAAATAAAAAATAAAATACAAATAAATAAGACAAAAACGAATCAACAACAAATCGAACAACAACATTTGTTTTGCATTTGTCATTCACATCAAAAGTTGTTGTTTAACATTGGTGAATTCAGTTCAAAGTGTGATCATTTTTGTATCATTAGCATTATATTAATATCGTGATAATTAAACTACATATATTTTTAAGTATTATAATATGGTCTATATAGCTGTCGACATTTCTTTTCTTTCACATTCAGATCAAAAATAATATTTTTTATTTAAAGCAATTCTATATCCGCATAAAAATTTGTTGTTTAACACTGGCAATTATTATAAAAAATCTTTATAATTTTATTTATTAATAATATAATAATATTATTGTTGATTAGCTGGAGTCTTTTATTTCCTTTTAGGATAATTTTTCTTTTATAATAAATAATAATATTATAGGACCTGACTTGGCACTTTCCATTTTCCTATTGCCATTTCAAGAGCTCTTCAAAAATTTCTAAGCTTTTGAAAACACAATTATCATTATTGGTGTAGAATACAATCAGAAGCCTTATGCCTTAATATCACAAGCTTTATTCGAAAACTACACAATTTCTATATAGTAGTTTGCGACTCGAAGTCCTCATTATTCAGTTGTAATAATCAATAGATATCTTATGTACCTTTCTGTCATTAAATAAATACCATCAATTTTTTATGGCCATCAAAATTGTACTTGTCAGTTTTTACTCCAACGCATAAAAGTTCTACTTAAAAAAGGTTGTAATAATTTATATGGGCTTGTTCTGTTTCTAACTAAACAAAATAAAGATTTTGAATGTTTAATAAAATCTGAAATCATTTAGAAACACAGTAAAAACTTTATTTAAGAATGTATTTATAATTATTTCACAACGTTTTTATTTTGATAGTTAATTAAAGATTTGTTAAATAAATTAAATTCTTACAATTCTACACAGCTTTACAATCTGAAGTTTCCCAAAAAGTGCAATAAATAAAACAAAAGAGTGAGCAGATAAACAAAATGTAAGGCGTGATGATAAAACAAAGAAAAATATTATAAAATTGTGGCAAAAACGAAGCCAAAAGTTGCCGCAGCTGCTGAGATACTGCAGTAGCAGCAGCCGCAGCAGCAGCCGTCGCAGCAGGACTCAAGTTAAATAAAAACCAATTACAAATCAAAAGCAACAACAACGAACTTGCAACAAGGCGTTGCAACGCGGCTCACTCGGAGCAAAAAGTGTGTGTGTTAAAAAAAAAAAGAAAAGAAGAGAAAATAACAACAAGAAAAGAAAAAAATCATTCACAACGGCGACCATAACGAACTCCGCCCTTGCAATGAGCCAACTGGGCACCGTCTACGCCACCAAGCGAAGGCGACGCAACGGCAAAAGGTGAGTGACGAATACCCCAAACCCCACCCCAGCCCCCCGCGGGGCAGGTGTGTGTGTATGTGTCTGTGTGTGTGAGTGTGCTCTCTATGATTACTGAAAGATTTCAATCAATGAAAACGTTTAGCCCAAGAGTCAACTGCTTTGTGTTTTTCTCTCTCGTTTTTTTTTTTTGTGTCTTGGCCATCAATCTGCGGCTTGTTGACCACGGCTACTGATAAATGATGCCGCATGCTGCAATTGGTGCTACTGGTCTTTCTTTTTCATACAATCTCTTGAAGAGGGTATAATGGTTTCTTTTTTTTTTAATGTTTGAAAGAGATGTCTCTTAATGTATAAAGATAATATATTATAAAATATCTTAAAGTTGAAAGTCTTAAAATAGATATAGAATCTTTTATAAACTGGGATGTAATAATGAATCATGATCTTGATCAAACAGACTAATCAGAAGTTATATTATGCTCGCAATATTAAAATATCCTGTTTTAATTAAATATAATACCCATAAAGTAAATTTTATAAATTGGCTTTAGATTTTACTTTATAGGTGTTATAGAAATTATTCGTTAAAAATTAATAAATTGTTTTTATATAAAGTGCTTCTAAAAGTAAATTTTTCAATAAAAGTAAAAGCTAATCAACAATAAAGGGATTAAGTAAAACTTTAATTGGAACTTATTATTTAAAGATTTTACAACGTTTTCAATAATTTATACGTTAGCCTAAAGCTTCGTTTACTATTTCAAAACATTTTCAACATATTAAACAGCCCGTTTTCTTTTTAAATATATATTTTAGAGGCCTAGCTTTTAAATTTGTTTATGTATTAAATATATCTTTATTTATCTTAACAGTAACGAGCTTAAGTCTAGTTTTTGTTGTCTTCAAAAAGTTACCAAAGTAACTTCTAATCAAATATTCAGTTTATGTGTGTTTTGAGATTAAATACCCATAATCCAGAGCTACCAACTGCTAGGGTATTTAATCATTGGCATCCTATAGATAACTGTGTAATTTTTCTCGCTTTTTGAACAATCTCTGCTATCACACGCTGCGTATACGCAACGCAGCTAAACTTAAGCCTCTGCCTGAGCATTCAATATGGAAATTATGAATATTATGCATGTCGGCAGAGTTGCGTGAAATTACAGTAGTGCCCCCTTTCAAGGCACACGGGGTGGCCCTTTTATATTCAACTTCTGCTCTTCATTATTCTTTAGTTTCTCTCTCGCTCGCCCTTTGCTCTATTGCCGCCTTATCGCTGGGCGCAGATCGGCCATCGTCTCTGCCCAAAAGTGCATATAATTTCTGATAATTTTGTGTACTTAACTTGCCGCAAAATACTTGTAAACAGAACAACAACAACACACACGACCAGCTTAGTATGCAAAAAAAAAATGCGAAAAAAATAATAATAAAATAAAAGAGGAAAAAAATTGCTGCAGTAGCTGCGACTAAGACACGCCCCCAACTGCGCACTATAATTGCGCCCCAACTGATCAGCAGCGGGAGAGCAACAGCGGCCAAGTCCAAAGATAGCGACAAAGTTATTAATTTTTTTGTTGCCTGCCCTCTTTTTGTTTTTGTTTTGCTACCTTATCGCATACCCTATCCAAGGATAATTTAATAATCGTGTATTGTGTGTTACAATATGAAGAATTTAATAATCAGTTAATATAGTAATTAATAGCTAAATTACATGAATTTGTATTTTGACGAGAAGAAATTTCAGTATATTTATTTATTTGTATGAAGGTAATTCAAGCTTTCTATTTATTAACGTTGTATACTAAAATAAATTAAGTTTGTTGGCTTATAAAAAGTTCGTAAGCTCCCATTAATTACTTTTTGAAGTGCAGAGAATGCGTTCTACAAATTATTCATATAAATCAAAACTATATAAAATCCTATAAATTATTCTAAAAGACTGTACTACCTTACTTGTATACTTTTAATCTCTTTAGTGAATTGAATTTATCTATTCCATTTTCCATGTTTATTAAAGAAACTCAATGAGCAAGAATTTTTTATTGTGGCTTTTACAATTCGTATATTTATGATGCGGAACTAACTATCAACTTATATAGCTGCTATAAATAAATTGGGTATATAAATGTGTTCTGTGAAAAATGAAACTTAAAGTTAATTTTAAAAATATTTTCATTAATATTTATTTCACAGCTGATCTTAGCAAACTTACTCTGCAAGAGTATTTGTGATTCGCTTTGGCAATGTCACAAATTTTCATTTTTTTTATAATTTTATTATTGTTGCGCAGCCATCGACAGGCAGCGCGCATAATTTGCACTGGCCGTGGCTTAAAAAACAATTACTTCTCGCCAAAATGCTACAGCCCGTTCTCCTTCTTTGCCTGCCCTACCCCCTTCTTGCTTGGTATTGCCCTCCCCCCGACCTGGTCATGTTGTGTGTTACCCTGGCCGACGCGTTGCTCGCTCGACTGACGCAAAATTGTCACCTTGCCATGCACACCTGCAATTAAGTGTCAGCTCGGCCTGGCCAAGTGTTCCGCGACTCTCCTGCCAGCTACCCCCGGCTCGCACCTCGCACCTCTAGTATTTCTCTTTTTAATGAAACGATCAAAATGTGTCCGTCTAAACAACTTTTGTGCTATTTTAATTGCGCTCCTTGCAGCCGGCAGCTGTTGTCAGGCTCACAAAATATTTCACATACGCCGCATGGGTCGCAATTATCACAAAATAGTGTTGCAAAATGTGAAGAGGCTTGTGCAGTGCTCGCCAATTTTAGACAAATTGCGTGCGTCTATTTTGCTATATATATATAATTTTCTATTGAAGCTCACAAACTTTGAACCCATAATAAATACGGTTATTTACAGCCAAATTAATAGCTATACTTGAGTTAAATACATTTTAAATAGCCTGCTTTGTCAATTTGGCTAGCAGCATATATTGATTATTGTTCCTGAAAAATGATATATTATCTTATATTAAAAACACGTTTTAAATTCTTTGCAAATAAAATCACAATTTTAAATTAATTCGCTTCCGGTGACTTTCCAATTTTTTATGTTTTAATTAAAAAACTAGAAAATATGCACATGCAAATTTACTTTTAATTAATCTCTGTTTATATTTTATATATTTTTTATATATTTATATTTTGGTTTTCTACAATATAAAAACTATGAATATGTTAATACCTCATAATAATTATGGCTATAAATATATAAAATATTAAACTAGTTTTTGATAAAAATTGTTATTTATCAATATTTTTGAATTCATATTTTTAAAATAAGCAATATTGGATTTCTTTTCATTCAATATTTCATAACAGTTATGTATAACAGTTATGTATATTATTATATAAATAAAAGTACGATTTTGTATTGTCTGTGAGCTTAACATGAACTGCATAAATTTACAATCAGATTGTTGGCTACAAATAATTTGCACAGCTTCTGTTTGATTTCCGATTATGCATATGTTGTGGCATGTGGCTACTGTTTGTGTGTGGGTGTGTGTGTGTGTAGTACGTTAAAGCTTAGCCAAAAGAAAGGAAATAAATAGCGCCTGCCTTAAACCACTCAACCACTGAACCACTCAACGCGTTGCATGGCATTTAATTGTTGGCCATGCAACGCTGCTCCGCTGCATTCGAGGGCCAACAATTACTATAAGTTGTTAAAGTTCCCCTCTCCAAAATAAAAAACAAACCCCTCAATCGGATGCCTGTAAAACCCTAACAACAACAACATCAACAACAACAACTTTGTTGCAACTTTAACTCGAACTCCATTTGCAACTGCCGCTCACCCGCTGCAAGTTGGGCTCCATGGCCAGCGGCATCGACTGGTTGCTGGTTCCACTTGTTGGTTGTTATGGATATATGAGTCCTGCTTTTGCTTTATTGATTATCAGCTTGTTGTTGTTAGTGTGCTTGTTATTGATTGCAGCAAGTGGTGCAGGCAACCCCCCTCCCCCTTGCCCCTTATGCTCCCTCTGATATGCCTGGCTTCAGTCCTTGTTGCTATTAGAAATTGTAATTAGCCAAGTTAGCTGCCGTTGTTGTTGTTGTTGCTGTTGTTTTTTTTTTGTAGCTGGGGGCTTGTCTTTAAACTTCAAGCTCTCATATTTTCTGTAACTTGATTGAGTTGCCACACAAAGTTCCAAACTTTCTACCAACTATATAACTTCTAGCCAGGCACTGCAATTATGATAAATGCATTTTTGTAGTCACAATTTTATTTTCATTAAATAATTTCCCAAGCATATACTGTATTTCCCTTTGAAAACCGCAATGCCGCTCGCGACATATGTTTTCACGTTTTTGTTTGTCGGTAGGGTCCAGCGTACCAGCGGACCAGCTGACCATATGCCAATGACCATACTCCATAGTACCATGGCCATCCCATAGAGCACACCATAAATTTTCACAGTCGAGTTTCATTTCAAGTTCGGTCGGCGAATTGACCAAAGGACCAATAAAGGGGGCCAGCAAATAGACAACAGTTGGCCAGTTGCTAATGGTGGTGGTTCCAGTTCTCTCTACCCTCCCTCCACCTACCCCTCCCCCTCACACCCATCCCTGCTGTTGCTCATTAGTTGCGCCTGCGCTGCCGCCTGCCTTGTGTCTTTTGTATTTCGAGAGTTCATATGGGGTTAAAAGCATACATCAGACGAGTTATCGCCGGGCTGTTCGGTTAATTACAGTCGGCCCGGGCGTGAGAGCGAGTGTGATATCAGTCACTGATAGGCCAACACATCTCTATAATGCAGTTTATTAAGGTAGCCAAGTGTATATGACACTCTTGTCCTTTTTGACAATTACAATTCAAAAACCCAACTGAAGATCAGCAGTTTTTCTTTTTTATAAATTGTTTGCAAGTGACTTTGCTAAATAAATTTGTTTGACTTCAGTTTATTATACATTAATTTTTACTTTTAAAAACTATTCTGTTTTCTTTTTTTAACTTTTCAATAATTGTTTTGAAAATATATTTTCACTCATAATTTTACGTTTGATCCTCTCCATCTTTGAATACAATGAAAAATATATAAAACTGCTACTGAATGGGCAATAAGTAAATATTTATATTTTAATAATAAAGCATAATGGTTTTATTGTATATATCACTATGTTATTTTACTATAGCGCTTAATATATTTTGTCATTTTTATTTTCAACATCTATTCTCTATGGTCACTTTATGCACTAATGTTTGGAGTATTTATTAGATAATTTTTAAATCAATTAATTTTATATACTTTAGTTTATACAAATACATCTCCTCCTACAAATATATCTTCTCCATGTTCAGTTATATTATTAATGAATAAACAAATTTAATAAATTTACAAGAATAGCAATAATGATAAAATTCATTATTAATAATAATATTGTAGAGAATAATAATGAAGGATAACAATTAATGAAAACATAGTTACAATTAAAAATTTCTATAAATTTTTAACTATTTTAATTTTTAAAAGTTAATATTAAAGCGTAATTTAACAGTTTCATATGTATACGATTTTCTCTGAGTGTATGCGGCCGTGATTAACTGTTTTCCACTGGTTAAACATTGTCTCGACATTCCAAGCCCCACCCCCTGCAGCCCCCCTATCTGCTTGCTTTAGTTACTGTTGCGATTATCTAGTTGTAGCTGTATCTCATTCTGTGCTTGTGTGTGTGTGTGTGTGTGCATTGGTGTCTGTGTGGGTAATTAACACCATTGCGTAATGCAGCGTATCGAAGCCTAAATAGTGCTGCTCCATATGCCCAGCCTTGGAAGGGGGCGGCGGCGGGCGTGGCAGCCATTAAAAGCGCCAAACAGCTGCCTGTCTCACTCTTCACATTCTAGCCCGCTCTCCCTCTCTGTTTCTCTCACCATCTTACTTTCTTACTTACCCATGGATGTTCATCTATTTGTTGGAACTTTGTTGGCATTGTCTGCCTCACCCCGCCCTCGCCCCCTCGCCCCACAAGGGGCCATGTCAGGAAGGTGCTAAAACGCTTTGGGTTTACAATTTAAAGTAAACGCTCTTAATGTCAACTCAAGGGGATCGGAGGCAACTCTAACAGCTGATGTGGCAACTGCAACATTGGTGTCAGTGAACCCCAGTTGGGCCAATCCTCAATCCTTAGTCAGCGCTAATCCATAAGCCACCTGCCCGGAACGCGCCTAGTTTATAAATGTTGTTTTCTTTTTTTTTTCCGCTGACCAAAACAAAAGAATTTTGAATTAAGCAAAAGCGTTCCATAAAAATCCACCCCAAGGATCAGGACGGGACGGTAACCAGGAACTGGCCGCAGTGTGCGCTGAAGTGGAGCGCGGGCTGCGGCGGGCGTTCGAGTAGGGCGTGTTGTTCAGTTCACTTTAAGTCCTGGGCAGGTGATACTTTTCATAGCTGTGCCTGTTATCCTTTTTTTTTTACAGCGAAACGCAACAAGAAAAGGTAAAAAAATTCTTTTTTACCTCTTTGAAATCAAAAATAAGTTTCATAATTATGCCATGAATGAATGATAGCTATAAGCATGTGCCATGAATGATATATGCGCTGCTAGCTGACTGGGCATAGCTCATCATTAGCGCACACACACACACACACACACACACACAGTCCGCTGTAGACGCCTCCCAAAATGAAGAAGCAGCAGCGGCAGGAGGCAAAAAAAAAAATAAAAATAAAAAAAAGAAAAGGCCGCGCCCACGCTGCCAAGCGGGGTGGAACCCAGCTACTCAGCTACCCAAAGCTGGCAGCTACTCTCTGTCGAGTCCCGGCACCCCCCTTCATCCCCCACCCGCCACCTACCACCCACCACATACTGCCTCCTCAGCCGCCTCAATGCTCCTGCACAGCTGTCAAAAGGTTTTCAAAGTTGCTTTGCCAAGCGCTTTGATGTCGCGCCGTGTGTGTGTGTGTGCTGGTGTGTGTGTGTGTGTGTCAGTAGATACATTTTTCCAAGCGCGCACATAAAAAATTTCGCCCGGCTCGTTTCAAGATTCCGCTGCGCGAATCGCAAAAATGTTTAATCGATAAAATAAATGAGTTGCCTTTGCCAAGTTGTTGTTGTTGCCACAGTTGTTGTAGCTCCAGTTGTTGTTGCTGTTGTTGGCATAGTTGACGTTATTCTTGTGCGGAACTTTTGCCGCCTCGCACAGATGTTGGCGCTGCCTTTGGAGCAATCATAAAACAACGACAGAAGAAAATAACAACACCCACAGCAACAACAACAACAACACACATTAGCAACTATAACTGTATATTTATGTACTACACATTGTCTAAGTATTCGTGTGTGTGTGTGTGTGTGCTATATACAAATATTTTAGTGCTTACTTGTTGAGATCATAAAAACTCACATAAAGCGGGAGTTGTTCATGAAACCTCTTTTAAGTCCCAAAAAGCACTTAGTATTTAAAAGTGCCTAAGTACGATTTTTATCAGATTTTATTTAAGGGATATTTATGTATAGTGAAAGCAGCGAGCAACACACGGTTACAATTTTATAGTTAAAAGTTTATATTCTTTTACAAATGTTAAAAACATTTTATTAAGAAATAATAAAGCTTGTTCATGTTTTCAGTCAAAATTATAGTTATACATTCAAATTTTTTTATTTTTTTATTTTCCTATCCACATTTTAATATATTTTGTTTATTATTGCAAATGATTCTGATAAATTAAAATTATTGTTGCAGAACTATTTTATTTTAATTATAAAAAAATGATGTGTGATATTTCAACTGTTATTTTTTTTTGATATATTTACAATATTTAAATTTTTTTTTTTTTTTAATGATATATTTTATTGTTTTTCAAGGCGTCGTTGCCTTATGAACAATATGTTTCTTTTACTTATAACTAACGCCGGGTTTTTAGTTGTAAGTAATTTTAGTAGCTTACAATTAAGAACTATGAGATATATTTAAATTGAAGATATTTTTTTTAAGTCTACGCTTTCAATTTTTCTAGAACTAGGAACTCGCAGGTTCAAAAAGCTTAAAGGAAGACATTTATTACTGACTGAGTATGACTATAGATTGGAATTTAAAAGATTGGGTAGAATTTAGCTTAAGTAAATTGACCGTTAGTAAAGCTTTCAGCGCATATGAATTCTTTATATTATTCTACAATGACTAATGCATTTGTCGAGATGACGAATCTGTATTATATTCAACATTTTCGACTGTCTCATAAATTTGTTGTCCACTCTCCTCTCACGAATTCTTAAGATTGCTCTCTTTGATCAGTTTGGTATTTCAATGAATGTCACAATTAATTGAATTTGCATGCACAACAACAAAAACAACAACAAAAACAACAAAACGATAGCCAAAATAAAAAAATAAAATCCAATTCAGTAAAATGTCAACCGAATGGAAATGTCAAAACAAAAGTTAAGCGCCATTTAAAGAAGCTGTCAGCGAGAAACATGAAATTAAAATTGCTACCGTTGCAGTTGCTGCTGTTGCAAGTCACAGGGCCACTTAAAAGGCCAACAACAACTGGCAACAGCCGGCAGCAGCAGCAACGACAATAACAACAACAACAACCGGCAACAACATGTTGACTTAATCTATGGATCCACTTAATGGATCTGCGCCAAATTCACGCATAAATTTGCCATTGAGTCGGGTGAGAAAAGCGTAGCGCTGAGCTGTTAAATTTAACGAGCAGATCCTACCGTGCTGCCCCAAACCCTGCCCTGCCCAGCGCTCAACTCATTAATTTTGTCAACCCGAAAACAAAAGCAAAGTAGAAGAGGCAGAATAAAAAGAAGAAGAAGCTGAAATCGCAGTAGCTGCCCAGACGCAGGCCAACTACAAAACGATCGCGCAGACTGCGAACCGAGATAAACGGGAGCGAGGCGAATCTGCGGATAGAGCAGAGAAGAATGAAGACAGCAGACTCAACTCTGAAGACTGAAGACTGAAGCTGCGCCTCCACAGACACAGCTGGTTAGTTTGGGGCCAGCGGCAGGTTCAGGACCTCGCGCTAATCGCCCCGGCTAAGCCACAAAAAAGCCAGAAAACCTACACAGGTACCTACACTCAGAAAAAAAAACTACATTCAATGCTGCAATATAACTTGTATCGCATATTTCTCTTGATTTCAAGAATAAATTTTAATTAAATCCAATTTAACCCTTCTTTGCTTTTAAAATCAATCACTAATGTGAGAAAAATTGGGAGAAAAATGAACGTTTTTTTTAATTTACGAAATTTACATGTTGGATTTTTTCTCTGAGTGTACCCAATGGCTGGCAAGCGAATTAAGTTGTTAACGCATTATTTGCATATTTCGAATCGGTGGCTCCTCTGCGAATGCCACATTAAGATGCCTTCATTTGCATATTAATTGTGCAAAAACAATTTCAAACTAAAAAAAAAGGAAAAACATTCAAGTGACACTTGAACATGAAGCCAGGTCCGTTTTAAGGACTGCCCCTAATGAAGTGATAAATGTTTTAGCGGCAACTTTAAAGTGAACGAGCCAAAGATCAGCTATCTAGAATTTAAACTATGGGAATTTGCAATCAGACAATGACAACTGTCAAAATATGTTAAATATGCAGAACTTTATTGGGTAGGGGTATGCCTGCCATGATGCGAGAGGTTTCACTTTTCGATTTATTAAAGTACATTTGTTATAAATTCAACTAATATGGGATTATACAAATGATAGGTGGGAATATAATCAGATTTATTATAGGTAATTTTAATTAGGGCATACTATTGTTATACAACAATGTTTATGTTCCTTATATGTATATAAAATTCTAATAAACAGAAAATTATTAAGTAAAGTAATAATATAATATATAATTTATAGATATGTATTAGAAATATATCATGAAATTATAGGTTTTTTTTTATTTATGTCTTTATATATTAATATATTTATAATGTAATTAAGACATGTATATATATTTGTACTGTCCAAAATCATTATAAATAGGCTATTAAGCGACTAAAATAATTGGGTTTTACTCTTCATAGCACAAGCTATAAAAGCGCCTTCTAGCTTCTAGTAAACTGATTTTTTTAAATAAATAGACCTATTTAATTCATATTAAAAATTCCGAAGTCAAAGTGATGCATAAATATTTAATAAAAATTCTTTATTCATGTGTCTTTTCAAACTTTTTTGTGTGTTAATATTTCTATTATAATTCATATTAATTGACAATTCATATTAATTTGTTTAGACTTAATTTAAGGAAGAAGCAAAATATATTTTTGTTTAAGCTTTAAATTGGTTAAAAATCTTGTATTTGGGTGCAGTGCCATAAGACGTATATTTATACGACATTTCCTCGATTTAATTAACTGAATTTATGAACTCTTAAACTAATATCTTATATGGAAAAAAACGCACAAGAGCTTCAACTGTTGTTAAAGCTGCAAATGCCCTTTGAAGGCTGTTGAATGCGCAAAGTGCACTTGAAAAGCATAAACAACAACAGAAACAACAACAACATAGCAGAGCAACATGCAAAATTAAATTAGTTTGCAAAAAATTGTGCCATGCAGTAAAAGTGGCCGCAATGCTGTTGTTGTTGTTATTTTTGTTGTTGTTGTTGTTGTAATTGTTGCGTCGACGCCTACGCTGCTCAGTTTATTTTTATTTTTTTTTTCGGACATGAGACACGCTACTTTGCGTTTTTAGCTGCCAGACGGCGGCGGCAGAAGCGACAACAGCCGCTGCCGCTGCAGTTTTGCGGCACGCAGCACAATGGGGCACACGCATACGCAGCCGAGCAATAGAGATAGCTAGAGCTGTGTGGAAAAGGGAGCGCACTATGTCATGTATGAATGAATTAGCAAGTTGCGTGTGTATGTTGTGTGTGTGTGTGTTGTTTGGTGTGTGACGTGTGCCGAGATTTTTGGCGCCAAATTGAGCATGCAAAAAGATCAACGGTAAACGCTGCGTATGCGTAATGCCTGAGCATGCAAATAACTGAAACGAGTTGAGCTCACGTGCCAACACACACTGCCACGCCCACACATCACCAGCCGCCGCCCCCCAAAGGATTGCGTGTCATTTGTTTATAAACACATCAGCTAAAACAACAACAATAACTGACGCTTGACGCCGGCTAACCCAAAGCCCCAGTGCGGTCGACCCTTGACACCCATGCAACATATCAACAACAACAGCCAGAAAAAACAACAACACAAACAACAAAAGGAGCAGTGGCAGCAACAGCAACAGCTGCTGTATTTGCATCTGCCTGCCAGAATTTGCGTACAACTTTGAGTTAGGCATTTTTAGCCTAACCAGAAACAGGAATAAAGGACATTTTGCTCCTCTCAGTATTTGTGGACGTAGTTGTAATTGTTTTTTTCCACTTTATACAAAATCGAAACCCAAATGGCAGCCCTTTAGGGCAATTTCTGGTTGCTGCCGCATTGTAATTTCTTTAAAAGCAATTCATTTCATAATGGGAAAAAAAGCGAGCGTAAAAAAAAATACATGAGGGAAAATGCGAGAGCTGGCAGCAAAGAAAAGCAGCTAAACGAAAATGGCAAAAATAATGCAGGAAAATGGAATGAAATGAACGAAGCTAAATAAAAATGGGCTGCCAGAGGGTTGGGTGGACGAGGATTGGCCTAGAGGGTATGGGATGGATGGTAGGTGTAAGAGGCTTGGGCAGGGTTTGGCTGAAAGTTTTGCAAGAAATGTAGCCAAGACACACACACACACACACACACACACACACACACACA